>PVJS01006571.1:0-59288 GCA_004027185.1 Glis glis | reverse complement strand
GTGTGGTGGCACACGCTTGTAATCCCAGTACTTGGGAGGCTGAGACAGGAGGATCACAGGTTTGTGTCCAGCCTCAGCTACTTGGTGAGGCCCTCTGCAACTTAGTGAGACCCTGTTTCAAAATAAAGAATAAAAAATAGGGCTGTGGGTGTAGCTCGGAGGTAGAATGCCCCTGGGTTCAATCCCCAGTTCCGCAAATAAATAAATAAATAAATAAATAATTAATTAATTAAATTCCAAGATAAATACAGAACTGTATCAAGCAAATTCCATCATAAGAAAAGAATAAATAACACTATTAATTTCAGATAAAATAAAAGTAAAAGAAAAATTGTGCAAAATAAGACCAAAGGTCATTTTTAATTGATAAAACATGTGCCCCGAAGCAGAGATTTATATATCAATTAATAACATCAAAATAGATTTAAAACCCATGAGAAATATGCAAATAAATTTGCTGAAAAACAGGACACCTTAATACATTTATGTGGCTCTTTGATGTATTAAGCAAATTAATTAAAAGAATTAAAATATAATAATTACTGACACTACATTAATATATATTAAGCAAGAGTTTATTTTCTTGAACCCATGCTATTTCCCTAAAACATTCTTAGGTTTAAGAAGAAATCAAAAGTATAATTATAGACTGGTTAGAAAGTACCTAAATAACATTAGTATGTATCAAAATATATGGTTTGTGACCAAAAACATTACTAGAAAATTCAGACAATTATATGTTTTTAATTAAACATAAGAAATTAAAGTAATAAATTAAGCAGTCAAGTCACTAAGCTTTAAAAGATTAATATATTAACCTAAGAAATAATGGGAGTAAAGGTTTATCTATAAAATAAAAACTAATGAATTATGAAATAGGAAAATTAGATAAATAGACTTTAAAAATAATATCTTGTTCATGAGAAAAAGAATACCACAATCAAATAAATGACCCCTGGAAAATTAAGTCAAGAAAAATAGATAGAATAAGAAATTAAAAATAGACACTACTTTTCAAGTAGCATAATACCATATAATACCCTATGGTGATAAATTCAAAGAAATGAGTAATTTTCCTGGAAAAATATACCTTTCAACATTGATTTAAAGAGAAGAAAAATAATTGAAAAAAAATTCCCCAAAGACTCCAGCTGATTTGAAAAATGTGCTATTTCAAATTTTGAAAAGATAAATCGTTCTCATGTTATACCCAAGCACAGAAGAAGATGGAAAGTATTTAGTAAGAAAATTAGTTTTAAAACTACTAAGGCCAATAAGAGTATTTTATAATATAGAAAAGATATATGGCAATCAGGATCTTTTCTATATTCCAAGAAAGAACAAATAGAGAATATTATAAAAACCAAATCCTCTTTTAAAAAGAATGTACATAAATTCAAAAATATATAAAAGAATAGCAACAAAAAAGATATATAAAGTAGCTGAGTATAAAATGTGCTATAGTCACATGAAGAAAAAGTCACAAAAATTGACTAAAGCATAAAATATGACGTAGTATATGTGAGAAATATGCTATGTCTCTATATAGGAAAATACATATTATAAATATGACAGTTCTTCTCATTGTAATTTATAGATTAATTCAATCTGAAGTGATTCTAGACTTTATCTGGAAGAATAAAAGCTATAGATTGCCAAAAATGTTTTTTAAAATAAAAATCATGAAGGAATAATTAAAACAGTAGGGTATTGGTGCTAGACTTGACAGATTGGTGACTTAGAACAGTATAAATGGCCAAAAACAGACTGGTATAGATAAGAATTATGAACAGTGAGATTTGGAAATGTAACTCCTAGGTCCATCTGTTCATATGCCCAAAGTGATTAGGAGGGTAATGTTTAGGCTGGCTTTCCCCATGCATTCCCACAGAATTGGATGGAGGTGGTCTTTCAATTCTTGAAACCTAGGCACACCTTTCAACTCCTTGCTAATCTTCATGCAATGGCTCATACTTTTGGAAGCCATGTCAATTTCATGGAGTCCGATAGTGCTTTTCACATTAGGCAGTTCCCTCTTTGAAGATTTCTGTATGAGCTCGAGGGACCCCGCCCCAGAAGTTAAAATAAGCAATAAGCTCCCCTTTAATCCCACTGTTCATTCTGATGTACTAATTTGAATGAGTCCTAAACAGGGATGGATCAGCAGCCTACTCTCACCACATAGTACTTTCACGTTTTCAAACTACTCTTCTTTCAGAACATTTAACAAAGGAGGTTCTGATGTCAGTGATGTTTCTTTAACTCATACCCCAAATATTTTCACACTTTCTTTGCTGGTGTGAACTGCTTTTTACTGCAGAGGAGTCCAGTGCCTTCCTAGATTTTGTCCATCAGAATTAGTTTTAACTGTGGAATTACTCATTTCACACATGTGTGTAAGATTTACCATTTTTCTGAGTATTTAAACTTTCTATAATATTCTGTTTTTAAAACTTAGCTTTAAAATGATCTATACTTTTGTTTCTGTCATCTCACTATATTCATACTGCTAGCACATGTGTCTGATGTGGTTGAGGGTAATGTTAGTAAAATAATTCAAATTTAGCAATAAAATGCAAATGCACGTAGCAAATGGACTAAAATGACCACAGGTGACCACTAATGCCACCTCTTGGTGGCAGGTGTGGTTGAGATACTTTTGCTCTGAAACATGTCTAATTCCTATTTATGTTCATAAGTCGAGGAGATTCTATAAAAATGTCACCACAAATCAGGGAAGAAGTAAAATATGAAGAAATAGCTTGTGTTGGCCAAATTACATAATTATTTAGAATAAGGATAAAGTTAGAACCTTACCTCACACTGTGCATACAAAACAATTCCATATGGATGATGCATTTTAACTTAAAACATTAAAGCTAAGGAGAAAATAGATATTTACTTAATCTTGCAATGGGAAATTACTTTTTAAATGCAAAAGAAATGGAAGAAATCATACATAATAATTGCAATACTAAGCAAGGCATATGTAGTATGCTTTTAAGTGCAATGAATAAAAAATCCAACTATTTAAGTGGCTTAAACAATAACAAATTATATTGTTTCACAAAGCTAGAATCCAGAGGTAGAACAGTTTTCAGAACATTGACTTAGTCTAGTGGGTTCAATTTCTTTTCTTTGTGATTACTTTAGTTTCATTTACCATTATGAGTTGGTTTTATCCTTTAACAGTTGTTCCTGTCATGTTGACAAAATAAATATAATGGGTCCAGGTTTCACATCTGCATATGTTTCTAGCTTGGATTCCTCAGAGAGCAAAGACTAATATTTTATTAGAAATAAAATTCAACTATAATTCAAGGAACAGAGGAATAAAGGAAAATGAGATTGAAATAGCAATGAAGGGAGAGATAATTATTCAAACTGACCTGTTTACTATCAAGCATCACTGATAGTTTTGTGTCTTCTCAGTCAGGCTTGATCCTCCTTGTGGCTACATAAATATCCATTTCTCAGGAAAGTTATTCTTGGAGGAGAGAGTAAGTGAAGAGAATTTATTTGTCATTTCTATCATGAGTCAAAAGATTGCCCCACAAGGGGATGATTTTCTTGAACTTCCAGGTTGTACACATGTCACTGAGCAGGTACCATGACATCCCATTATTCAATATCAACAGGAAAGGGATGGAGCATAGAGCAAAAGTTAAACAATGCGACATCCTCAGATCATGGCCATCTGCATTTGGTCAGAGACTACATAGACATGGTTACTTCATGGTATTACAGTATGAAAATTAATGGCTTTTACACTAGAATCAGGAAGAATATAAAGAAATGTCCTCAATCTAATAATGGGCCTCTACAATAAGTCCACAGGTAACATCATACATAATGGTTAAACATGGAATTCATTCTCCCTAAAGTCAGAAAGAAGACAAGATGTCTATCCTTATCATTTCTATTTGACATTGTACTGGAAGTTCTAGCCAGTGAAATATGACAAGAAAAATGTATCTGAATTTAAAAATAAGAAATGAAACTACCTTTACCTGTAGACAACTTTTTTTGTGTGGTACCAGGGATTGAACCCAGGGGCATGCTACCTCTGGGCTACACCCCTAGCCCTATTTTTATTCTATATTTTGAAACAGGGTCTCACTAAGTTGCAGAGGGCCTCACTAAGTAGCTGAGGCTGGCTGCGAACCCAGATCCTCCGGTCTCAGCCTCCCAAGTACTGGGATTATAAGCGTGCGCCACCACGCCCTGCTTTGTAGACAACTTTTTATCCATGTAAAAAGTCTGCTCTCTCTCTCTCTCTCTCTCTCTCTCCTTAGTGAGGCCCTCCGCAACTTCGTGAGACCCGGTTTCAAAATAAAGCATAAAAAATAGGGCCGGGGGCATAGCGCGGAGGTAGAATGCCCCTGCGTTCAATCCCCAGTACCGCAAAAAAAAAAAAAAAAAAAAAAAGTCTGCTGAAATCTATGAAAAAGCTGCCGGGCCTAATAAGTGAATTTCACAAGGTAGGAAAACTTAAATGGTAATTGTGTTGAACTGTTGAAGCCTGACTGTGCACTAGTGTGAGAGCAAGAAGCTCTCGGGCTGCATTCATAGAGTGGACCCCCAAACTTTTGTGTACTGTCCATCCAGAGAATTATACCAGGAAATCTCTTGCTGATTTCCACCAGGAGATCTGGTGGAATCACATAACCTAAAGTTTCATTCTTTTTTGCCCTGAGATTCCTTAACTTGAATGACTCCTCAATCACTTTCTCTACCAGGACAATCCCCTGCAGTCACATAGGAAGTGTTTTCAGAAATCACTGTTGCCCAACACAACACCCCTGGGCTGCTGACCCAACAATCTGCACCCCCATTTTTTGGTACTGGGAGTTGAACCCAGGGGCATTTTACCTCTGAACTACATCCCCAGCCCTTTTTATTTTGAAACAGGGTCTCACTAAGTTGCTTAGGTTGACCTTGAACCCATGATCTCAGCCTCCCAAGTACTGGGATTACAGGCGTGTACCACCATGTCCGGCTAACAATCCCTCTTTGAAAGAACATGAATTACTCTAAATGTGAACTCACCATCTAGGAGCTTTTCATATTCCCTTTGGTCTTAGAAGGTTTTGTCTACTTTGGCAGCTTAATAAAGAGGACAAGCAATGACCTGCACGGGCCAATCCTGGAGGACCACAGGGCACTTGGGAGAGTTCTGTAGTTGCCTGGGAAGACAAACAGCCTAAAAGTTTGGGTGGAACATTCTTAGTGCTTAAGGCAACATACACAACCCAATTTCAAAGGCGGTCTTGGAGAGAGAGGTAGAGAGAATGACAGACTGAATCAAGTTTAGAGTCCACCACCAACCCTAACAGAATGGGACTAACAGCTAAAATTAAATTGTTGTGAAATAAAGATTTTTATTCAGGGATCTAAAATTGTGACCTGAGATTTATGTTCCCTAGGATACTGTCCTTTGGATAAATACAGTACTGGGGAATGGGGAATGGGGAAGAGGTAGTCTTGGCACTTTGGTATTGGAAGACACCTAAATCAACCAGGACTTTTATGTCATTGATAGGGGTTGTCAAGAGCCACAAAGAACAAAATGAAACCACCTGATGATGTCCCTGCCGAAAATCATCTATGACTTGGGACAAAGGTAGAATTTCCAGATAACTCCTTTCCTGTCTTTTGATAATTATCCCTTTCCCCAACCTTCTGATAAAAAATCAGCATTTGTTTTAGTAATAGGAGGGCTTTATCCTTGGAGAGTGTAGTGAAAAATGTTTATCTTTGTGAAGATATATCCTATTCAGCTGAACTTTAACCATCTTATGCCAGTGAATGTTATAAAATCTGTGACGTTTCTTAAAGAATCTATAAGACAGAATAAAATTCATTTTTTTTTCTATGTTACATTGTGATTACTTAGGTGTGTGGCTAGGGGGCATTACCTGATTCATCAAGAACAGATCTATCACAGGCAATTGCTTTGTGCCGGGTTCTTTCTTCTATACCACATGAGCACTCAGAGCCATCTGCACAGACAGGTGAGACTCAGGTCAGAGTTCATGAGATGCTTCCTTACTCTGAGAACACCAGTCTTCTCTGTGGGAGGGTACTTCAGATGGTGTTGGAAACTAAACAACTGAGTGTGGCTTTAGTCTAGGGGTCCTTATAAATCAGACATAGGCATTTGAATCAGAGATGGCAGAAGATAGTTAGTGTTGATAAACTCAGAATATAGTCTGAAAGAGATATAAGCAAGGTAAAACTTAGTGCATAACTGAAAGTAGTATTATATTTTGCCTTGTCACCTATTTCTCATTCTGCCAATGTCCACAGGTAAGAATTTACAGAATCCTTGGGCACCTTCTGAGTGACAATTATCATTAATTCACCCTAGCCACTGATTTTGATCCAGTTTATATTCTGTGTCATGTATCCAGGTTACCATCTTTTATCCTTATGTCTATTTCCCTGTTTTAGTAACCTACCCACAAACAGGGGCCCTCTAGGACTGTGATGAATTATCTTCCCTTGTTCCCGCATTTGAACTACTTGTTTTTGAATGTACAGGATGCTGCCTCTTGACTAGCATTGCCCATAATAGGAACTTCCAGGTCCCCAATTCTTACCTACCTAGAACATCTTTTCTCTCACATCCTTTCATGTTTCTCTGCTCCAAAGAACTGCCTCGAACTTGACATATCAAGTTCCACAGTGAGGATCTGCCTGGTACCCTGGACTTGAAATTTCCTCTCCTTGCCCATGTGAATGTGGAGTGTGGGGCAGCCATATCTAGAAATAAGACCCAGAAACTAAAAGTCATTTGGACTTTTAGTCCAAATGGTTTAGGACACTCCATGGTGACAGAAGACAAAATAAAGGCAAGGTTGGAAATGAGGAGTGAGCTATCTGACAAGATGGAAGAAGGAGCTGAAAGTGAGTATACCGCTGCCTCCTGACCTCCTATTAGATGATTCCATGAAAGTTTTCTGAGCTCAGTCCCTACATGATCTTTACACACCTTTACTCCTAGGGATAGGTTTTATTTTTATTTTGGTATGGGGGATTGAACCCAGGGGCATTCTACTTCTGAGCTACACCCCTATCCCTTTTTATTTTTTATTTTGAAACAGGGTCTCTTATGTTTCTAAGAGTCTCACTAAGTTGTTGAGGCTGGCCTTGAACTTGTGATTCTCCTCTCTCAGCCTCCTAAGTACTGGGGTTATCGGTGTGCGCCATCACACCTGGCTAGGAATGAGGCTTGTGATTCAGTTTGTATGGCAAAAACAAACCTATAATTCAGAGGTAGAAATAGTTACATAGGAAACTGGTAAGTTATTATATTATTGTTGTTGTTATTGGTATGCAATGCTGTTAATTGAACCCAGGATTTTGCAAGTACTCTACCACTGAGCTACACCCCAGCTTCTGGTAATTAGATTAAACGGGATGTGGTGTGTGATAAAAATTATCTCTATCTATCTATCTATCTATATATATATATATATATATTGAAAAAATATTGTAGAGGACAGGAAGTATGTTTGAAGGTTACATGTTCAGCCTTTATAGTCAGAAGACTTAAGTTCAAATCCAGACTCAATAATTATGAGCTCTATAACCTTGGGATATGATACACTCTGCATTCCTGGTTCTTAAGAAAATTGAATGAGACAAGGAAGAAAAGCCTTTGGAAGTGTCCCTGCCACACTACTATGTGCCAGTAGGTGTTGGTGTTGTCAATGAAAGAAAATAAATCTGTCATCCAATTGAAAGAGAATTTATCCTATGGAGAAAGGATCATTGGTAGAATAAAATGGAGTTATTGTAGGGGTAGGCAGGGGTCATGTAAAATGATTAAGACTCTGGGTCTTGGACCTTATTGTGACACTACTTGTATGACATGGATCATATTATTTGGCCTCTGAAAGCCTGACTTGCTATGCCTTCAAGGCAGGAAAATTGTGTGTGATTCACGTGGTTAGTAAGATAACACATGTGAAATGCTCAAAGTAGTGACTGGTATTTAGAAAGTGCTCATTAAAAGGCAATGGAAACCTTTTAATTCCTTTTAGAGTACATGTTTTTTGAAAGAGAAATTGTTAGCCCAGCATGGTGGCACACACCTATAACCTCAGTACTTGGGAGGCCGAGATAGGAGGATCCCAGGTTCCAGGCAGTGTGCAGTAATTTAGAGAAACCCTGATTCAAAGTAAAAAATAAAATAGGGCTGGGGGTGTAGCTCAGTGGTAGAATGCCCCTGGGTTCATTCCCTAGTACCACACACAAACACACACATACACATGTGCGTGTACACACACACACACACACACACGCACACACACACACACACGCACACACACACATGCAGGCAAGCAATGGAATCGGTCTTGAGCAGAATGAATGTTCCAGATGAGAGAAGCCGAGGACCTTGGCTTGGAGTGGTGAGAACTGAAGCAAAATCACAATTGTGAAAAAGAAAGGGAGAGCGGTGCGTGTATGTGTAAGTAGGCAGGCAATTCCATCCCTAGTTTACATTTGGATGAACCTCTGTCTCTAAGTGTTCCCTAGAAACATCACTTCCTGGCCCCAGAAGATTCCCAGAAGCACACAAGCTGAGGTGATGGCCTGTTTTTTTCCCCCACATACAGCTGATGCCTGGGTCCTGAGCTGACCCCCAGCTCACATGTGAATTTTGGAAAAGGCTTTGTAGGTGAGATAAGAACAATTTGTAATTAGCACATTCCCTGTTTAGCAGCATTATTTGCATGCAAAGCGGCTTTTATAATTACTTCAGAGCCATTTGCTGACCTTTCTTCTTTAGTAAGCTAAACATTTTTTCCTATTTATACAACAATTTTCCCTACAAACTCTTCCTTTAGATCTTGCTTGAAGAAACAGCAAATCAGACTACAAAAGTTTGCAAATCCCTTTTCTGAGGCCAGACAAATAAATGAGTGTTGGTACTTTGTGTTGGAACTGACAGACCTCAGAGGGGAACACGTTTTCATATGCTGCTTTAGACTCCTGGAGGGGATATTAAAAATATAGTTCTCCTGCTCCTATCCTAGGCTGAATAAAATAGAACCTCTGGGTGTGTCTAATAGTCCACCTTTTTTTTTTTTGTACTCAAGATTGAACCCAGGGACATTCTAACTCCAAACTATACCCCCAGCTCTTTTTATATTTTTTGAAACAGGGTCTCACTAAGTTGCTGAGGGTCTTGCTAAGTTGCTGAGGCTGGCCTTGAACTTGCCACGCCCCTATCTCAGCCTCTAAAGTGGCATACAGGCGTGTATGCCACCAGATCCAGCTAATAGTCTACATTTTTTTAACAGATATCCCAGGATATTTGGGCTTGAGAATCAGCATTTTGGGTTGCTCCCTTTGGAACTAATTTCTGCCACTGACTCAATGGCCAAGTTGGTTAAGTGGGCCAACTCCACATTCATAATCGAGATGGTCTGTGGCAGTGATATGAAGTTCACCAGAATCCACATCTCCCAATTTCCTGGCAATGTCTTCCCATTGCATCCAGCTCAGTGAGAACCACATGCTTTCCTACCACTTCCATGGCTCTAAGGGAATCCACCTTACCAGCCTAGCTTGTATAAAGCATCTATGAAGAGTCAGGCACTTTCTGTAACCTAACAGCTATCAATCAATTAATTAACCCCAAATGAAGGTCTTGTTGGCATTCAAGTTTTTCAGTTGAGAAAACACACTTCGAGGTGGGAAATAAATTGCCCCAAGCCTCGTAGCTACAAACTGCAGGGCTAGGATTACAAGCCACACCATTCCTATGACTGCTCGTGGCCTTTTGAAGAAGGGAAATGCACCATGCTTCTTTCACTCCAGGAAAAGCTTTTGGGCTTTCTTTTTTTTTTTTTTTGACATGCTACAGATGGAGAGAACATGCTCCTTGAGCTGAGAGGCTTCTATCTTCATGGGGAGACTCAGGAGGGCAGCCTCTGGTCT
Source organism: Glis glis (assembly GCA_004027185.1). Taxonomy (NCBI): domain Eukaryota; kingdom Metazoa; phylum Chordata; class Mammalia; order Rodentia; family Gliridae; genus Glis; species Glis glis. The sequence continues at coordinate 49,337 of PVJS01006571.1, read as the reverse complement.
CCCAGCTGGGCGCCAGCTCTGCCCCATCTGAGCTTCCCTGCTCTTGCTTGTCTCTCTTCAAAGTACATTCTACACCAGATTCCTGACACATCTCAATCCTCCTCCTCAGTAGACCAAACTCCTGGAAGGCACGGGCCGCCCTTTGTTGAGGCATGTTCTTCCCAGCTTCCTTCTGTTAGCCCACCCTGATGTCTGACCCTCAGTCTAACTCACACTTCACACACAGTAAAGAAGTATTGTGTGAAAGGATTTTTTAAAAAAGGATGCATATGAATCAAGGAATTTTACATATGTCCAAATCAGAGAGACATGATCTAACATAAAATATCTCCTGACTTGTCAGCCTTTCGAGGGACCCTAAAAGAATAAGAATGCCCAAGGTGGAAATTATACACATGCACACATTCATATAACAATTGTTTTAGAATACCATGGATATAGGGGTGATTTCTAAATCATGTCTCAAAGGAAATTGTATAAATTTTAGGTATTCAAATGACATATCTTGGTCCATAACTCCAGGTCTGCTTCTTGGGGACCTCAGCCAGTGTACTCCTTTGTCCCATTAACTAGGTCTTTTAGGATGCAGTTCCAGGGCTTTGTCCACACACATCTGATTTCCCATCTAAGCACTGAAACTCTGGGACCTTGTCCTCATTGGTAGCATGAGACCTGTGACTTTCAAGCATACACTGAATCCACCCCACACTGGGAAATTTATGTAATGATTGGGAGGAACCAAGCAGAAACAAGGTGAAAACCCATGAATAGGTCTGGAAACCATATCTTGCCTCTGCAGAAACTGGGAATGTTTATTCTGGACAAGAAGAGACCTAAAAAGCATTGGAACAGCAGCCTTGGAGTATTTGATGAATTGTCATGAGGCTCAAGAGGGAATAGCCCCAAAGGAGGAATTATAATCTGTATATGTAAATAAAGCTTGGCTGTTGAAACGTCCCAACTCTTGAGGGTATTTATATGTGAGACTGTATTTTTCTTGTCTTAGGTTTTAACTGTACTTCAGTGAATGCCTCCCCCCTGCAGGGTAGCAGCAGACATCTTGTCCAAATTCTAAAATTATTTTATCATTTTTGGTTAGTAAAATTTATTCTAACACAGTTTGCTCTGTTTTTCTTTCTGTTTTTAGTGTACGTACCTGATGATGGTAATAGGCATATATTTAAACAGTATTCAGTATTATCAGAATATGATTGATGTTCTTAAGAATGCAATTTGATATGCTTTGACATATGTATATACCCATGAACCTGTCATCACAATCAAAATACTAAACATATCTAACACCCCTAAAAGTTTTCTGGTGTCTTGCAATCACTCTCTTCTGTGATCATTTCTGTCCTCATTCAGTCTTCACAATTGATGATCTACTTTTTGTCATTATACATTAATTCATGTTTTCTATCATATTATATAAATAGAAATATACAGTATATATTTGTTTTGTCTACCTCCATTCACTCAACATAGTTTTGATATAGTTTGACATTCATCCACATTGTAGTATACATAAAAACGTTCATTCCTTTTTATTGCTGTGTAGTATTCTATTGTATGGATATACCATAATTTGTTTTTCCATTTTCTTGTGGATAGGTAAGTGGATTGTTTCCAGTTCCTGGCTATTACAAGTAAATCTTCCATAAGCATATATGTGCAAATCTTTGTGCACTACATGTTTTTATTTCTCTTGAGTAAATATGAGGACTGGACTGGTTGAATCATATAGTAGGTTCTATTTAACTTTCTAAGAAACATTACATTATTTTTGGAAGTTCTTGTGACATTTTACATTCCCACAGGAGTATATTTGAGTTCCCACTTTTCTACATCTTTGCCAATAGTTGGTATGGGAAGTCTAAATTTTAGCCATTCTGATAAATGCATAATGATATTTCATTGTTGTATTTATTTTCATTTCCTTTATGACTAAAAACATTAAGCATCTTTTCATGTACTTATTTTAAATTTTTATCTTCTTTTGTAAAATGTCTCTTGAAATCTTTTGCTCATATTTGTATGGCATTGTTTGTCTCTTCTATTTGCATTTGAGAGTTCTTTATATATCCCAAATACAAGTCCTTTATCAGACACACAACCAATATTTACTCCCTGACTCTGACTTACTTTTTATTCTCTTAACAGTGTCTTTTGAACAGCAGCATCTTTAATTTTGAGAAACTCTAATTTATTAACATTTTCTTTCATGGGTGATACTTTTGGTGTCATATGTAAGAAATCTTTGCCTAACCCAGGAACACATTTTTCCTCTGTTTTCTTCTTGAATTTTTACTGTTTTAGAATTTATATTAAGCTTATAATACTTTTTGAGTTAATATTTGTATGTGGGATGAGTATACATATAAGTTCAGTGTTTTACATGTGTATATCCAATTGTTCAAGAATCTTTTGTAGGAAAGGTTGTCTTTCTACAATGAATTCTGCACCTTTGTAGACAACAAGTAGTAAATATATGTAGCAGTCTACTTTTAGTTCTTATATTCTGTTAATTGATTTACTGTTTTAATTACTGTAATTTGATAGTCTATCTTGAAATCAGGTAGTATTAGCCTTCCAACTTTATTCTTTGCTTTCATAGTTGTTCTGTTTCTTTTAAGTTCTTTGTGTTTCCATAGGAATTTTAGAATCAGTTAGCCAATATCTCCAAAATGCCTGCTGGGATTTTTATTGGAATTGCATTGAATCTAGAGATGAATCTAAGGGGATTAACATCTTGAAAGCATTGAGCCTTCTATATCATAACCATAGAATCTTTGTCCCATTTATTCAGGTCTTCAATTTCTCTCAGTAACATTTTAGGTTTTTTTATACTCTTATTGGTACATTATAGTCTGATATCATAATGTAGTTTATAGTGATAGTGACATACATGCACACAGCACTTGGTGGGCTCTCCCCAGGCTTCCTCCTCATTCCCCGCTTCCCCATACAGGGTATTGGGATTGATATTGGTATCCTCACATATGTACATAATGTCAGGGGAGGTGGTTCCTTCATTGATCTTCTCTCTCCCGTCCCTTCCCCTAGATCACCTCCTTGGCTCCACTGGAGTTTCTTCTCCATTATCTGAAGTTTCTGTGGCATCCTGATTACTCCCTAACTTCCACATATGACCCTTCACTTTCTGTGACTGGATAATCTCACTTAGCATAATGTTCTCCAGGCCATCCATTATCCATTTTCCTGCAAATAACATTATTTTGTACTCCTTTATTGCTGAGTAGAATTCCATTGTGTGTATATCCCATAATTTTGTAATCTATTCATGTGTTGATGGACATATAGGTTGGTTCCATAATTTGGCTATTGTGAATTGTGTTGCTATAAACATGGATATGCATGTATTACTATGATTTTCTGTTTTTAGTACCTTTGGAAAGATACCCAGGAGTGGTATAACTGGATCATATGGTGAATCCACTCCCAATATTCTGAGAAATCTCCACACTGATCTCCATAGCGGCTGTACTAATTTGCAATCCCATCAACAGTGTAGAAGAGTTCCTTATTCCCCACATCCTCACCAATATTTATTGTTGTTTGACTTCTTGATGATTGCCATTCTAATTGAGGTTAGCTGGAATCTCAGTGTAGATTTGACTTGCATCTCCCTGATTGCCAATGATGTTGAACATTTTTCATGTATTTATTGGCCATCTGTATTTCTTCTTTTGTGAAGTGTCTATTTAGTTCAGTTACCCATTTATTCATTGGATTGTTTTTTAGGGTTAAGTCTTTTAAGTTCTTTGTATATTCTGGATATTTGTCCTCTATCAGAGGGATAGCTGGCAAAGATCTTCTCCCATTCTGTAGGCTCTCTCTTTAGACCCTTGATAGTTTCCTTTGATGAGCAGAAACTTTTTAGTTTAATGCCATCCATATATTCATTCTTGTTTTATTTTCCTGATCTTTGGGGGTCTTATTGAGGAAGTGTCTACCTGTGCCTATATGTTGAAGTGTTGGACCTATGCCCTCCTCTAGTAACGTCAAAGTCTCTGGTCTAATTTCCATGTCTTTAAGTCATTTGGAGTTGACTCTTGTGCAGAGTGAGAGGTAAGGGTTTAATTCCATTTTTGTACAAATGATAATCAGTTTTTCCAACACCATTTGTTGAAAAGGCGGTCTTTTCTGTGTTTTGGCACCTTTGTCAAAAATCAGTTGGCTATAAGTATGTGGCTTTTTTCTCTGTCTTCTATTCTGTTCCATTGATCTATATGTCTGTTTTGTGCCAATATCATGCAGTTTTGACTATTATAGCTCTGTAGTATAATTTGAAGTCAGGAATTGTGATGCCTTATGAATGGTTCTTATTGCTGAGAATTACTTTGGCTATTCTGGGTCTTTTGTTTCTCCATGTGAAATTTATGACTGATTTTTTTAGGGCTGTGAAGAAAGACATTGGTATTTTGATAGGGATTGCATTGACTCTAGATCACTTTTGGTAGAATGGCCATTTTGATAATATTTATTTCTTTCCTCAGTGTTTTATAATTTTCATTGTAGAGGTCTTTTACCTCCTTGGTTAGGTTTATACCTATGCATTTTATTGTTTTTGAGATTATTGTGAATGGAACTGTTTTCTGGATTTCTTTTTCAGTGGATTCATGGTTGGCATATAGAAAAGCTACTGACTTTTTAGATTGATTGTGTATGCTGTTATTTTGCTGAATTTGTCAATCAACTCCAGAAGTCTTTTGGTTTAGTTTTTTGGGTCTTCTAAATATAGGATCATGTCATCTGAAAATAGACATATTTTCAGTTCTTCTCTTCCTATTTGAATTCCTTTGAAATCTTTCTCTCGCCTTATTGCTCTGGCAGAGTACTATATTAGAAAGACTGGTGATAGTGCCTTGTATTGTTCCTGATTTTAAAGGAAATTCTCACAGTTTTTCCCCATTCAATATGGTGTTGGCTTTGGGTTTATTGTATATTGCCTTAATGATGTTGAGGTACATTCCTTCTATTCTGATTTTCTGCAGTGTTTTTAACATGAATGGCTGTTGGATTTTGTCAAATGCTTTTTCAGCATCTATCGAGATGATCATGTGATTTTTATCCTTAGTTCTATTGATATGGTGAATAACATGTATTGATTTGTATATGTTGAACCAGCCTTGCATCCTGGGATGAAACCAACTTGGTCATGGTGTACCATTTTCTTAATATGGTTTTCAATGTATATTGCTAGCATTTTGTTTAGAATTTTTGCATCTTTGTTCATCAATGATATTGGTCTGTAATTTTCTTTTCTTGAGAAATCTTTATTCCATTTTGTTATTAAGGTGATACTGGCTTCAGAAGCCAGTATCTTTGGATTTTATGGAATAACATATGAAGTATTTTTGAATTTAGTACTGTAAAGGTTTTGTAGAATTCAGCTGGGAATCCATATGGACGTGGGCTTTTCTTTGAGGAAAGGCTTTTTATTGCTGTTTCTATCTCTTTGCTTGCTATTGGTCAGTTTACGTTGTCTATATCTTCTTGATTCAATTTAGGTAGGTTGTATCTATCTAGAATTGATTTCTTCAATGTTTTCTAGTTTATTAGAATATAAATTTTCAAAATAGTTTCTGATGATCCTCTGGATTTCCCCACTATCTGTGGTGATTTTTCCATTTTTATTTCTGATTTTTTTTTTGTAGTACTGGGGATTAAACCCAGGGACGTTCTACCTCCCAGCCCTATTTTTTATACTTTATTTTGAAACCGGGTCTCACGAAGTTGTGGAGGGCCTGACTAAGTAGCTGAGGCTGGCTGTGAACCCGGATCCTCCAGTCTCCGCCTCCCAAGTACTAGGATTACAAGCGTGTGCCACCATGCCCGGATTTATTTCTGATTTTAATAATTGCGGTTGATTCTTTTTTTTGGTTAGGTTGGCTAAGGGTTTATCAATCTTGCTACTCTTTTCAAGAACCAGCTTTTTGTTTTGTTCATCTTTTGTATTTTTATTTGTTCTCTATTTCATTGATATGTGCTCTGGTTTTAACTATCTCCTGCCTTCTACTGGCTTTGGGACTAGACTGTTTCTGTTCTTCCAGGACTTTGATGTATGTCATTAGGTTGTATATTTGTTGACTTTCTGTTTTTCTTATGTGGGCACTCAGTGCTATAAAATTTCCTCTTAAAACCACCACAAAGTGTCTCATAGATTTTGGTATGTTGTGTCTCTATTTTTGTTTAATTCTAGGAATTTTTTATTTCTCCCCTTATTTCTCCTCTGATCCAATCCTCATTCAAAAGCATATCATTCAGTCTCTATATATTTATGTAATTTCTTTTTGTCTTCTTGTTGATTTCTACTTTCATTCCATTATGATCTGAAAAGATAAGGGGAATTATATTACATTTTTTGAATTTGCTGGTACTTGTTTTGTGGCTCTCAATGTGGTCTATTTTGGAGAAGGTTCTGTGAGCAGCTGAGAAGAATGTGTATTCAGCTGTTGCTGGTTGGAATATTCTGTATATGTCTATTCGGTCCATTTGGTTTATAGTGTTCTTTAGTTCTGAAGAGTCTTTTGCCTGGAAGATTGATCTAGTGGTGTGAGTGGTGTGTTGAAGTCTCCCAGTATCATTGTATTTGGGTCTATTTGAGAACTTATGTCCTAAAGAGTTTGTTTTATAAAAGTGGGTGTACCCACATTTTGGGCATAAATATTTACTATCATTATATATTCTTTTTGGAATGTTACATTTATTAGTAAGAAGTGACCTGCTTTGTCTCTTCCTGTAAGTTTTAGCTTAAAGTCAGCTTTGTCAAATATGAGCATTGCTACCCCTGCTTGTTTTCGGTCTCTATTTGCATGTTATATCTTTTTCCATCCTTTCACTTTAGCCTATGGATATCTTCACCTGAAAGGTAAGTTTCTTGCAAGCAGCATGTAGTTGAATTAATCCACATTGCCAGTCTATGACTTTTAATTAGGGAGTTTAGATTTTTGACATTCAATGTTATTATTGGGAGATGATTGTTGTTTCCTGTCATCTTGAGTTTATTTCCTGCTTGATACAGTGTTATTTCTTCATCACTTACTTGTCCATCTGGTATAATTCAACCCTTTTCTTGTTATGATATATGCTTCTTTTTTCTTCTTTGTGTTTTAGTTCATTAAGTATTCTCTCTAGTGCTAGCTTGATAGTCATGAATTCTTTTAGTTTCTGCTTGTCTTGGAATGTTTTGATTTCTCCATCTATTTTGAATAATATCTTTCCTGAATATAGCAGTCTTGGTTGGAAGTTGTTTTCTTTCAGGGTCTAGAGTACATCATACTAGCCCCTCCTGGCTTTCATGACTTGGGTTGCGAAGTACGCAGTGATTCTGATTGTTTTGCCCCTGAATATTCTTTTGTTATTTCTGCTTTTCAGATTATTTCCTTAGCCTCTATGTTAGTCATTTTGATTATTATGTGGCATGGAGGAGTTCTTTGATCGTGTCTTGTTGGTGTTCTGAATGTCTCCTCTAAATGCATGTCCAGGTCTTTTCTATTGGGAAATTTTCTGATATTAATTTCTCTGAGGTTTCTAATACCCTTGATTTGTGCTTCTAGACCTTCTTGAATGTCTATTATTCGAAATGTAGGTCATTTCATATTATCTCATATTTCTTGGATATTCGTGTTGAGTTGTATTGTCTTCTCTATATTATTGACTGGGTGGTCAGTTTTGAATAAGCGACTTCCAAGTGTGATACTCTATTTTCCATGTGGTCTAGCCTGCCATAGGTGGTTTCTGTTTAAGTCATTAATTAATTTATTGACTCCTTCATTTTGCTCAGAGCCTCCTTTTGGTTTTACTTAGGGCCTCAATTTCTCTATTCATATGCTCATTCATTTCCTGTAAACGTTCTCTGATATTTATTTCTGAGGCCTTTGATCATACTGAAACTAAAACTTCTGAACTCTACTATTTCCTGCAGGTCAGTATTAGTGGTCTCCCTTCTTGTGGAATTGTGGGAGTTTCTTATTTCCTTGATGGCCTTCATTTTTATGTTCTCAGGTTTCTATTTCTACTGTGTTGGCATTCTCTTTCTCTTTGTGTGAAAGTCCTGTGTTTATTTGTTATCCATTTATAATAAGGCCTATGCTGGAGGTGTATATTTGCATCTATGAATCTGTCTCGTATAATCAAACTTTTGAGTTTGTCCCACAGAGCCTCTCTAACAAGATATACTTCTTTTTTTAGCTTTCTTTATTATTATTATTATTATTATTATTTTATTGGTGCATTGTAATCATACATCTCAGTGGGTTTCAGGGTGGTAGAAGTATACATGCACACATCAGTCAATTAGCTCTCCCTTAATTCCCACCCCCTCCCGTTACCCATCCCTCCTTTTCCTGCTCAGGCATAGTAGTTGACTTTGATAAGTTTGTGTATGTACATCCTGTTCATTAGGGTGTTTCCCTCTCCCCCATCCCCCTCAGTTTGGTTGCTTCTTTACTCATTTAATATTTTTCTCCATCTTTGTATGGATTCCCTCCGATGCCCTATGCTCTCCAGCTTCCGCATATTAGGGAGAGCATCTGACTTTTCACTTTTTGTGACTGACTAATCTCACTTAGCATAATGTTCTCTAATTCCATCCATTGCCCTGCAAATGACATAATTTTTTTTTGACTGTGTAAAATTCTACTTTTGTACATATCCCATAGATTTGTAATCCATTCATCTGTTGATGGACATCTTGGCTGCTTCCATAGTTTGGCAATTGTGAATTGTGCACCTATAAAAATAGGTACACATGCATTAGTCTGGCATAGATACACATACTTTGGTTTCCATTCTTTTGGGTAGATACCTAGAAGTGGTCTAACTGGGTCAAATGGTAGGTTCATTCTCAGTCTTCTGAGGATCCTCCACACTGTTTTCCAAAGTGGTTACACTAATTTGCAATCCCACCAACAGTGTTTTAGAGTTCCTACTTCTCCACATCCTCATCACCATTTGTTATTGTTTGTGTTTTTAATGATTGTCATTCTAATTGGGGTTAGGTGAAATCTCAGGGTAGTTTTGATTTGCATCTCTCTGATTGCTAATGATGTTGAACAATTTTTCATACATTTATTGCCATTTGTATTTCTTCTGTGAAGTATCTATTTAGTTCTTATGTCCATTTTTTTGATTGGGCTATTTGTTTTTTAGCAGTGAGTTTCTTGAGTTCTCTGTATATTCTAGATATTAGTCCTCTATCAGAGGAGTAGCTGGCAAAAATCTTCTCCCATTCTGTCAGCTCTCTGTTGAGGTTCTTGATAGTTTCCTTTGCTGTGTGGAAGCTCTTCAGTTTAATGCAATCCCACATGTTGATCCTCTTTTTAACATCTTGTGCCTTTGGGGTCTTGTTGAGGAAGTTTTTGACAGTGCCTATGTGTTGGAGAGTTGGACCTATGCCCTCTTCAAGTAGCTGCAAGGACTCTGGTCTAATTTCCAGGTCTTTGATCCATTTTGAATTGACTCTTGTACAGGGTGAAAATGTGTGGTTTATTTCAATTTTTCTGCATGTGTTTAACCAGTTTTACCAACACCATTTGTTGAAGAGGCTATCTTTTTTCCAGTGTATGTTTTTGGCTCCTTTTTCAAAAATCAATTAGCTGCAAGTGTGCGAATTTGTTGCTGAGTCTTCTATTATGCACCATTGGTCTATGTGTCTGCTTTTGTGTAAATACCATGCTGTTTTTATTACTATGGCTCTGTAGTACAGTTTGAAGTCAGGTATTGTGATGCCTCCTGCATGGTTCTTGTTGCTGAGAACTACTTTGGCTATTCTGGATTTTTGTTGTTCCAAATGAATTTATGGACTGATTTTTCTATGTCCGTGAAGAATGGCTCTGGTAATTTAATGGGTATTGCATTGAATCTGTTGATCACTTTTGGAAGAATTGTCATTATGATGATATTTATTCTACTTATCCAAGAGCATGGGAGATCTTTCCATCTTCTAAGATCTTCTTCAATTTTTTTCAATGTTTTGTAATTTTCCTTGTGAGGTCTTTTAACTCCTTGGTTAGGTTTATTCCTATTTTATTGTTTTGAAGGATATCGTGGGTGGAAATGTTTTCTGCATTTCATTTTCAGTGGATTTATGGTTGGCATATAGAAAAGCTTCTAATTTTTTAAGATTGATTTTGTATCCAGACGCTTTCCTGAATCTGTTGATCAGTTCTATAAGCCTTTTGATTGAGTTTGTTGGGTCTTCTAAGTATAATATCATGTCATCTGCAAATAGAGATTGTTTTAGTTCTTCTTTTCCTATTTGCATTCCTTTAATTTCCTTATTGCTCTGGCCAGAGTCTCCAGTCCTATATTGAAAAGGAGTGGTGATAATGGTCATTCTTGTCTTGTTCCTGTTTTGAAGGGGAACTCTTGTAATTTTTTCCCCGTTCAACATGATGTTGGCTGTGGGCCTATTTGTATATTGCTTTTATGATGTTGAGGTATGTTCCTTCTATTCCGATTTTCTGCAGTGTATCTATCATGAATGAGTGTTGGATTTTGTCAAATTCTTTTTTTGGCATCTATTGAAATGATCATGTGATTTTGGCCTTTAGTCCCATTTCTTTCTATTTCACGAAATAGATTTAGGAGTATTGGGACTAATTCTTCTATAAAAGTTTTATAAAACTCACCTGGGAAACCATCTGTTCCTTGGCTTTTCTTTTGTGGTAGGCTCTTTATTCCTGCTTCAATCCTTTGATTGCTGTTGGTCGGTTTAAATTTTCTATATTTTCTTAATTCAACTTAGAAAGGTTTTACATGTCTAGAAATTTGTCAATTTCTTCGAGGTTTTCCATTTTGTTGGAGTATAGTTTTTCAAAGTAGTTTCTGATAATCCTCTGGATTTCTGCACTGTCAGTGGTAATATCACCTTTTTTTCATCTCTTATTTTTGAAATTTGGGTTGATTCTCTCTGACTTTTGTTTAGGTTGTCTAGTGGTTTATCTATCTTGTTTATTTTTTCAAGGAACCAGCTTTTGGTTTTGTTGATTTTTTGTGTTGTTTTTTTATCCTCTACTTCATTGATTTCTGCTCTGATTTTAATAATTTCCTGTCTTCTACTGGCTTTGGGGTTAGACTGTTCCTGTTTTGCAAGGGCTTTGAGGTGTGTCACTAGGTTATTTATTTGGTGATTTTCTATTCTTATGTGAGCACTCAGTGCTATGAATTTTCCTCTTAATACTGCCTTCTGAGTGTCCCAGAGATTTTGATAAGTTGTGTCTCTGTTTTCTTCTGTTTCTAGGAATTTCTTAATTTCTCCCATTATTTCTTATGTTACCCATTCCTCATTCAGCAAGTGTGGTGTTCAGTCTCTACATGTTTATGAGGTTTCTCTGGGTCTTCTTATAATTGATTTCTAGTTTCATTCCATTATGGTCTGAAATGACGCAGGGGATTATATCACATTATTTGAATTTGTAGCATTAATTTTGTGGCCTAGGATATGGTCTATTTTAGAGAAGGTACCATAAGCACCTGAAAAAAATGTGAATTCAGCTGTAGTTGGATGGAATATTCTGTATGTGTCTAATTGGTCCATTTGGTTTATGGTGTTCCTTAGGTCTGAGGCATCTTTTGTCTTGAAGATCGATCTAGTAATGTGAGAGGGGTGTTGAAGTCTCCCAATATTATTGTATTGGAATCCATTTGTGACTTAATGTCACAAAGAATTTCTTTTATTTAAGTGGTTGCACCTATGTTTGAGGCATAAATGTTGACTATCGTTATATCCTCTTGCTGGATTGTTCCTTTTACCAGTAAGAAATGACCTGCTTTGTCTCTTCTTCAAGTTTAGGTTTGAAGTCTGATTTGTCTGATATCATAGTTGCTACTCTTGCTTGTTTTTGAGTTCCATTAGTGTGGATTACCTTGCTCCATCCCTTCACCCTTAGTTTGTGAGTACCTTTACATGTAAGGTGTGTTTCTTGCAGGCAGCATATAGATGGATTATGATTATTAATCCATTTTGCCACCTTATGTCTTTTGATTGGGAGTTGAGGCCATTTATATTCAGCGTGATTATTGAGAGATGAGTTTTAATTCCTAATAATATGAGTTTTAATTTCTGTTTGAGGTAGTGTTAGTTCTTCCTTGCCTAGTTGTTTGGAAATCATCATTTCTCTGGTTCTGGCATTTCTTTATTATTTGTTCCTTGTAATTAATCTCTTTGAATATTTTGTCTAGTGCTTGTTTGAAAGACATAATGTCATTTAGCTTCTGTTTGTCATGGAAGGTTTTTATTTCCCCATCAAATTTGATAGATATCTTTGCTTGGTAGATAAATCTTGGCTGGACGTTGTTTTCTTTCAGAGGTTGGACTATGTCGCTCCAGGCCCTCCTGGCTTTCATGACTTGGTTTGAATAGTTGTGAGTGATTCTTATTGGTTTGCCTTTGAATGTTACTTGTCTTTTACTCTCATTGCCTTTAACATTCTCTCCTTGGCTTCTACATTTGTTAATTTGATTATTATGTGGACCGATGGACCTCTTCTCTGATCTTGTCTATTAGGGGTTCTATATGCTTCCTGTACCTGTGTGTCGATCTCTTTTTCTATGTTTGGATATTTTCTAATATTAGTTCTCTGAAAAGATTTTTGATTCCTTTGGTTTCAGCTTCTATTCCCTCTTCTATGCCTATTATTCTTAGGTTTGCTCTTTTAAGATTGGCTGAGATCTCTTCAATGTGCAATTCATGCTGTCAAATTGTTTTTTCTTTCTTTTTCTTTTTTTGTGGTACTGGGGATTGAACCCAGGGGCGTTCTACCTCTGCGCTACACCCCAGGCCCTATTTTTTTATACTTTATTTTGAAACCGGGTCTCACGAAGTTGTGGAGGGCCTCACTAGGTAGAGAGAGAGAGAGAGAGACAGGGAGAGAGAGAGAGACAGGGAGAGAGAGAGACAGAGAGAGAGAGAGAGAGCTGAGGCTGGCCTCGAACCCGGATCCTCTGGTCTCTGCCTCCCAAAGTACTGGGATTACAAGCGTGAGCCACCACGCCCAGTGTTTTTTCTAAATTATATACTATGTGTTCATTTTTGGAGAGGTCATCTTTAAAGAGTGAGATTCTATTTTCCATATGGTCTAGTCCATTTTTGACAGTTTGTATTGATGCCTTCATTTCAATTATTGCATTCTTTACTTCCTTCAGAGCTTCTTTTTGATTCCTATTCAGAATGTCAGTTTCTTTGTTCATTTGATCCTTCATTTCCTTCATGAATTCTTTTTGGAATTGCAGTATCATTTCTACTATTAAAGTTCTGAATTGTCCTTCTGGCAATCTTTGCGCTTCTGTGTTGTTGGGTTCTGATGTTGTGGAGTTGTGGGAGCTCATTGTTTCTTTACTATTCTTCCTTCTCATGATTTCAGGTTTCTTTATTTATATCTTTGCTGCTTTTGGTAGCGCTCTCTCACTCTGTAGGTTTCCTAGGTCTAATCTCTCTCCCTTTATAGTATCTTATTCTGGAGGTAGATATTTGCTACTAGGTGAGTCTTAAAGGTAAATAGCCTTTACTGAATGGTTATTCTCACCTTTTTGTTGTGTATTTATTATGCTTTAAAACCAACTTTGACATCTATGTATGGCATCCCCCCAAAGTTGTTCTGCCTGTAGATTATCAGTACTGGGTTGCATTTACTCTAGGGTTCCTTCTGCCCGTTGTACTGGTAATGTTGATGGGTTGCAGGTGCTAAGGTCCAGGAACCTGTCGCCTCCATAATAGGGAGTAGAGTCAGAGGTGTGAGCTGGACAGTTTGTGCCCTGCAGGTGCCCAGTGTCCCCGGTGCCCCTTCCACTGCAAGCGTGTGTCTTCTTTTTCTCCACTGGGCCTGTCCCTATGTCTTTCTCTGTCTATACATATGGCGAGCGTCACCAGTGTGGGACCCAGGGCCTATGTCCCTCTTTGCCTACAGAAGCAGTGGATATCACTTTGATCCAATTCTGCAAACAAGGAACTCCGCGTTTTTCACAGAGAATGCTGGGTTGGTCTGAGTTTTTCCCAGGTACCACAACTGTGTGTCTTGTGGCAATCCCCAGAAACCCTGCAAGGGTGCTGCAACCTGCGGGTTGTAGGTCTGTCCCGCCTGAGTGTCACTGGAGTCTATCTGCTTATCTGCGCTACTGCTGTGTTTTACAGCAGACCCCACACCCACCTCCACAGGGGTGATCCGCAAAATCTCAGACCCAGCGAATCTATTGCTTGCCAAGTGAGTCCCTGTGGGAGTGCTGGGTGGTCTCTCCCTGGGGCACCTTGTGAACTTATGGACTTTTGAGCACTGCTCTTTGTTTTGTTGTTGTTTTGTTTTTGTTTGCGGTACTGGGGATTGAACCCAGGGGCATTTTAACTCTGAACTATATTCCCAGATCTATTTTTTATTCTTTATCTTGAAACAGAGTCATGCTAAGTTGTGGAGGCCTCCCTAAGTAGCTGAGGCTGGCCACAAACCCAGATACTCTGGTCTCAGCCTCCCAACTACTAGGATTACAAGCGTGCACCACCATGCCTGGCTTGAGCATTGCTCTTAATCTCTGGGAGAAGGGGTGGGTTCAGTTGTTGACCCAGGTTCTGGTTAGGCCTCTGGGCAATCAGGTTTCTGTTGAGCACGGAGTGAACCACCTGCTTTCGCCATTGATGATCCACAGTTGCTTGACAGATAGCAGGTTTCTGGCCTCTCCACTGGCAGCCTGTGGAAGCCACAACGCTGGCAGCTGCTGGCATGGCCCGGTCAAGATGGCGCCACCACCGTGCTGCCTCCGTTCAGGTCTCTGTCAAGCATGGAGCGAGCCCCCACTCATTTTCACCACGAATGTTTTGCAGTTGCTAGACTTACAACAGGTCACTGGCTTTTTTGTTGGTGGTTTCTGGAAGCTGCAATGCCAGTAGCCGCCTGCGTGGCCTGGCCAAGATGGCTCCACCAACTCTGCCACTGCTACCATCCAACAAGATATGGTTCTTAGTGCAAGCAAACAAGAATCTCTGGCTGCAGGTCATGTAGCCGACCTAAACTTTGTATGGTCTGAGACTATGATACTCCATTCAGAGCCTACAGCCTGCTGGTTGGGATTTAATACCCCACAGACCCTACTGCTGTTCTGCTGGTTATGAACCCCCTATGAAACTCTGAAAAGTGCTGACCTCCAGCCTCTGTGGACAGAGGGCCAAAGCTCAGCAGGACCAGAGATTACTGTCTGAACTTGTGGCCTGGCTGGCTGAACTTTGATGGCCAAGGGACACCACTGATTATCTGCTGGTTTCAATCATGTGGAGCACTGTTATCACTAGCATGCATGCACACCAGGCCCAAACTCTACTGGCAGGGAGAATGTTGAATTCTCAGCCTGTAGCTGTGATCTCTTGGATCCCTGCTCACCCCTGGCCTCCCTGCATTCAGGGCTCAATCTCTGGCAGGGAGAAATTGTACTGTTCTGAGCTTGAGGCTTTTGTGGCTCAATTATTTAGCCCCAGGGACACAGCTACTACTCTTTGCAGCTGCAATCACGTGAGACCTTGTTGGCCTCTGTTCTTGGTGCTCGTATTACTCAAACAATGTCAGGTGCAAGTTTATAGCCTTTGAAGCCTGTAGCACAGTTGCCTGACTCCTGGCAATCCTGTGGTGATTGTTGGAGGCCCTGCAGGGGTGCAGTGGACTGTTGATCCTAGGTCCCTCTCACCCAAATGTTCCCTAGGGGCTGTCTACTTATTCAAGTTTCTGCTGTGTCTGACTGTAGCCCCTACCCCCACCTCCTCAGGGATGATTTTCAAGCTTACAGACCCCACGGGTCTGTTCTTTGCCACACAAGTCCCTGTGGCCATGCAGGCTCCTGCTGGGACACACTTCGTAAACTCATGGTCTTGAGGAGTGATGCTCAGGTCCCTGCAAGCAGAGATGAGTTCAGCTGCAGCCACAGGATTTTGCTGGGTGATTTTCCTAGTTGGTCTGTAGATTCACAGTGGTCTTGACGAGGTGGGATGTAACCACTAGAGTTCCTGCAAGAAGGTCCTGGAGTTTCTCTGTCTGAGTTTAGTTGCAGTTGCAGGATTTTGCTGGTTGTCTTGATGGGCACTCTGGGGAGTCGAGTTTTGAGGTATTCAGTCATGGAGAGAAGAGTGTAATTGCTTTTGATGATAGTTTTCTGCAGTCAATGGCTCTACAGGATTCTGCTCCTTCTTTGCTGAAGTTCATCTCTGAGAGCTGTTAGTCCTGGTAGCCACCAGCCGTCCCAGGCTCGCCAAAATGGTGCCACCTCCACTCTGTTCACCAGGTAAGTTGTGTGGAGCTCTTTTCTGTCCTGTCTGTGTTGCCTTCAATTCTACCGCGTTTTGACTTTCTTCTGTTGAGTTCTGACTGCTTTTCTTCTCTTGCCAAGAAGCAGTCTTCCCACTGGTTAAATTCTTTGTCTTGGAGCAACTGAAACATGCTATCTCCCTCTATTCCGCCATCTTTTCATTTTTAGTGTTCAATATAAGATCTTGTACATGTCTTGTCAAAATTTCCCTAATTATTTTATATTTCAATGCTATTATAAATGATATAGTCTACATTTCCATTTGCAATTGATATTTACCCAGAGTTAGTATAAAGAAATACAGCTGATTTCTGTATACTGATTTTGTGCCTGCAACCTTGATCAACTTTCTCATAGTAGTTTATTTTTGTAGATTCCATTAGATTTTCTCCATAAATTATCATCAGTGATGAGAGTGGATATCCTTATCTTGTTCCTAATCATAGGGGGAATCATTTTTCTACCTAGAAAGATAAGGTTAGCTGTAAATTTCTTGTAGATTTCCTTAATAAAATTGAGGAAATACCCTTCTATTCTTACTTGGTGAGAGTTTTCAGGAATGAATGTTAGATTTTGTCAAATGCTTTTCTAAGACGATTACAATTACCATGTGGGTTACTTTTGTTTGTTAAGATGTTACTTTTTCTTAAAATGTAAGTTATATTTATTTTCAAATGTTAGACAAACCTGGCATTCTCAGTGTAAACAAAACCACTTGATTGTGAAATATCCTTTTTATCTATTGTGAAACTCAGTTTTCTAAATTTGTGTTAATAATTTTTGAATCTCTGATATGAGGGGTATTGTCTGTAGTTTCCATCTCTTGTAATGCTTTCCTGTGCTTATGTCTTATAGACATTCCAGATCTTTATGAGGAATGCTCTTGGAGATTTCCCTTATCTTGTTTCAGGTGTGAACAGGTAGAGACAGGAGAAATTCTCCACAATAAACTGCCCTTATACAAAGGAAAATGCCTCAGCTTTTCTTGTAGTCATCTCCTTGTTGAGTTTAGTGACTCTTGGCTATTCCTACTTAGATCTAGTGACAGGGAAAGGAGATGGTAAGCTAATTGAGGAGCCATTGGTTACTAGTTTGCAATGTAAAATTTGCTTCATACACATTTGGATTTATATTCAGCATATGACCCTTTATGTGAATTGTACTTGAAGAATTCCGAAGCTACTGAGCTAAAGAACTTTCACACTGCAAAAGTGTCATTCTCTGAGGTAGCAGAAGAAATTGTGAAGTAATGTAAGGTTTACAGCTATTATTGAGAATACTTTAGGTTCTCCAAGTCAAAAATCTGCTTCGAGTTAGCCAACCTTAAAATGATAATGAGGAATATTTCTTAGAACAGATTACTCCACTTGCAGGACAATGAGGAAGCATGATTATAGACCATCTGAGAGTGTTCTGTGGCCTTATCCCATCCACCAGCTTTATGACCTTGAAGGAGGCCCAGCAGTGATGCTGGTGTTTCTCTAGATGGCAATCAACTACCCTGAAGTTAATGCTCCTCTGCCTTGTAAGTCATAAGCACTCTTCTCAAACTATTTCTTACCTAAAACAAGGATTGCTCTCCAGGAGCTCTTCCAATTGTCTGGCAAGTAGGATATCCCTGAAATTACTCACATGCTAAGACAACATGTAAATAAGCGTTATACTGTTTAAGCAGTTGTCTAGGGACAAGAGGAGTTAGGAGGCCACAGGGAAGGGATTAGACAATGGAGAAGACTTCTTTGAGATAGGTTTGGACTCACCTTGGACTAGTTATGAAGGATGAGTTGGTTTCAGACATCAAAGGAAAAGGTAGGAGCATTCCAGAGTCAAAAGACATTAGTTCAGGGATTTGTAGTTACCACATACAGTTTATCCTCCATTGTGTACACAGTCCAGAAAAAACACAGCCTATTATCTGCTCTAAGGGTCTAATCTGGGAATCAGTACAGAGTCATGAAGAGAGAGTTTTTATTATGTCTACATGCATGATCACATTTTAGATTGTTGAGTACTTTTTTCATTTAGCTATCCTGTCTCAAAAACCTGTGGTGTACAACAATACAGTGATCCTGTAGTGAGCTGCATGATAAATAAGACTTCCAACCTTCCCTAACATTTTATCCAATTTCTGAGAAAAAGTGTGACCCCATAAGAGAAGTAAAAGCCTATTGATATCAAGCCTGATAATTAGCAAGTCTTATAAACAAGGAAGCGAGGAGCCATAAACACGGGAAACATTTGGGGTCAAAAAGGGGTCAGGGTGAGAACTAATATTACCAGGGAAGGCATTCTTGGAAAAGGTTGGTGTTTTTCTTTGGGATGTCTTGTGAGTTTTATCAGGCTCTTTTCAGCAGTGACTCAGCAGATTGATTTCAGAGGCAGCCTCTGGGCACTTACATCCTGCTGATGGGTTTATAATGAAAATGCTGACGCACTCCTAAGTCGAGCTGGGACAGTTGAGCAGCTCTACAGAAATGAGTGCGTCATTTCCCCCTGAACAATGCGTCTCATTCATTGCTTGAAGTGTGACCATTCATGTTGAAAATGAAATTCTGCAGAGTGATCTGCTTGGGGAAATTATTCAGAGCTACTCACTTGAAGATCGTGCTATCTTGTGTGGTGCTCAATTAAGGCTCACAAGTATCTCTCTAGGGTAAATTGGTGCCAATCTATGCATTGAGAGTAGGAGAAAAATAATGAAAACCCAAATCTTGTAGGAACTTTCAAAAGTTCTAAGGACCCCACAGAGCAGTGAATATCGATTATAAGTATAAATTGGTGTAATGGAAAGAACCGTGAATTCGAAATTAGGAAACCGTGGTGCTTGTCTTGATTTTGCCTGTAGCTATCCAGGTGCTTTTGAGTAATTCAGAGATATATACATTATTAGACATAGAAGACATAACCTAGCTCAAATACTTTTTGTAACAGAAAAAGTAAACAGAAGGCATACAAAGAAAATTCTAATAATAGTTGGGTTTCCATTACTCCTAATTAAACAGCACACATGTTTTTCTATATTTATGTTGTCTCTTTTAAAATATATAAATAATTAATAAATTATAAAGTTGAAGTCTTCTTGGACTGCTTGGTCAATATCCAACCACTATGATGAGTTTGACTCTTTTAGTCTATTTGAAACATTCTTGCCGGGCATAGTGGCATAGCCCTATCATCCCAGTACATGGGAGGCTGAGACAGGAGAATCACAGGTTGGAAGCCAGCTTCAGCAACTTAGTGAGGCCCTCAGCAACTTAGTGAGATCCTGTTTCAAACTAAAATGGGCTGGGGGTGTAGTTTGTAGGTAGAACACATCTAAGTTCCATCCCCAACACCAAAAAAGTGTGCATGTATTATAATTACTTTATTAGGTATTTAAAAATTTTACATAGAGGCAACAATGATATATGTAAAGTATTATTTTGAAACCTGCTTTCCCCAGTTGGATTTATTTCTACTATCTTATTTTGTGTTTTCCCTTTATGTAACTTTGGCTTTATTTTCCTTTTTCCTTCATAAGTAGTCTTTATTGGATTGCTATAATTTTCTTCCTTTTGTCCTTTTCTCTCTTATACTCATTTTATTTCTATTCTTTCACTGGCTATCCTACAATTTTTTTATATGCCGGTGCCATTACTAATTTCCTAACAAAGTGTATGCAGGGAAGGTACTGTACACCTCAGTGCTCCTTAGATCTTCCCACTATCAATTTTCATGCTACTGCTGTCTAGAATTTCAATCCCAACATATTTTAAAGATAAAAAGAAGCATATGCCCTTGATTATTTACTGTAAACACCTGTGCATTTTTATCATCAAAACACCCGTTTCTTTGCTTGTCAACTGAAATCCCACCACTTAATTCTGAATTTATTTTTCTTTGTAACAAATTACATCCTTAAACAGTTGTCCTTAGATACCTAAAGATGCCTTCATTTTATGCTTACTCTTAAAGGCACATTTGTTTAGATCCTCTTTTCCATTCTTTATACTTTCTTTATTCTGAAATTCCTATTAGTCACATATTGGTGTTTTTTAGCCTCCATGTCTATTAATTTCTCTATAATTTTTTCCATGGCTTCATCTTCATTCTGGGAAAGGACCTTAGTGCTACCTTCCATTTTGCAATTTCTTTGGTTGGGTCAGCCTAGTATTCAGGTTGTATTTTGTTCCCCACATTCATTCTTATTTCTTTGAGGATTTCAAAGATACTGACCTTTAAACTTCTCAGTTTTTCTCATTTCTATTTCCTTGAAGAAGAATTCTCTGTTTCTTTGATTTTACTCATCTCTTGGGGCATTTCTCCTGTGCTCCCTTCCTGGAAGGTCATTTTATGATTACTTAGCCCAACACTCTTGGTGATTTGGATCCACAGGATACTTTATGTTAGAAGCTTAGCTGAGGTCTCCCTTTCTCAAAAATGTAGTAACTCTGTGTCAAGACCTACAACCTCCCTATCATAATCTGGGAGCCAGCCTCATATGGAAATCTTGACCTTGGTGACAGGCATTGGGCAGATAAGAGGAAATATCCCACTCTTTTTTTTCTTTGTGGTACTGGGGATTTAACCCAGGGGCATTCTACCCCTGAACTGCACCCCCAGACCTATTTTATGTTTTAATTTTGAAACAGATCTAAGTTGTCCAGGCTGACCTCAAACCTGTATGTGATCCTCCTGTCTCAGCCTCCCAAGTGCTGGGATTACAGATGTGCACTACCATGCCCAGCTGAGATGCCTTACTCTTTATGAAGCACCACCTGAGCCCAGTCAGGAGCCCACACATCCCATCCCAGCTGGACCACACATGCATAACTAGTCTCATCTCCCCCAAGGACCATGTGGTTTCACTCTGCTTATATCTGTAGAGTTTTTTTTCTTTATTTCCATTCTTGAAATTTTCTTAATATTTAGTACAATCCTTTATTTTAAAATATAAATGATCATATCATCTTCTATGTATTCAGTATTGGAGGGGTATTATACATGAATTCCCTCTACTATAGGAGTATTCTTCTTGTTTCAGACAGAACTAAATCCCAGGTAAATGCAGCAGCTTGCCCAAGCCACAGCCTAATTACTACCAATGTGTACATTACAAACACTTCTCCACCTGAAGCACATTGGACATATGTCTCTGTGCCTCAAGATTTTGATGTTTAAAATGAATGCCTGCTTTGCCTTTCTAAATATAGTAGTCGAGTGATTGATATTAGAAATAAGTGTGAAAATATTTTGAAAATAATAATCTTATTAGCATTGTCATTTTTAGGGTTCTGTGTGATTATAAATAGCATCCATATTTACTTTTATTGCTAAGAAGTTACTTCGGATTTCTACAGTATAGAATTTTCTTTTCTCATTTAGCATTTCTACCCTCAAAATAATTTTTGGTATGAAATAAGAGGGGCTGAAGACGTAGCTCAGTGATAGAACAGTTGCCAAGCATGCACAAGGCCCTGGGCTCGGTCCACAGCACTGCAAAAATAAATAAATAAATGCATAAATAATTCTTGGATTGAAGGTGAAATACTAGGGTAAACTCACAAAGAGCAAAGAGCAAATTTTTACTTTCATAATTCAATAAACATTTGTTAAAAGCCAATGTGTTCATACACTTAGATATTTACCTGGGGTTTATTATGTAGATTTCCTTTAAAAATAAGCTTTTTATTTTACAATGGTTTTAGATTTACAGAAAAATCACAAAGAGAGAGTGTATCCATTTCCCCTATCCCCATTTCCCCCATGCTTAATTTAAACCTTACATCAGTACGGTACATTTGTCACAATTAATGAACCAATATCAACACATTGCTATAGTTTTATTCAGATTTCCTTAGTTTACCCTTTTTTGTCTTGTAGGATCACACTCAGAACATCACATTCCCTGTCTCCGTAGGCTCCTTTTGGTTGTTATAATTTCTGACTTACTTTTGAAAACAGTGGCAGGTTTAAGGACTACATGTCAGGTCTTTTGCAGATTTGTCGAATGTTTTAATCACAAGTATAGTGGCATTATGTTTTCTTTGTAGGAAAACCACAGAGGTGAAGTGCCATTCTCACCACTTCACATCAAGGGCACAGAATGACGACATCATTTTTGATGTCTGAGGTAGTATTTGCCAGGTTTCTCCAGTGGAAAGTTACCGTCTTTTCCCTGCCTATGCTATGTGTGTCTGTTGGGAGGAAGTCACTATGAACAGCCCACACTTAATAGAATGGGGAGTTCTGTTCCACCGTCTTAAGAGCTGAGTATCCACATCAGTTATTGGGAATTGATCTGAATGGGAGATTTGTCTATTCCTCCTGTTAATTCATTTAATAATGTCCTTATATCAGTGTGAACTCATGGATGTTTACTGTATTTTACTACTTTATTTTGTTGCTCATATTGTTCCAAATATAACCATTGGGAGTTCTTGCTTCTTGCATTTCTTTGATAAACGCTTTAAACACCTTCTTATTTATTGACACTTCAAAATTCTCTTGGCTCATTGTGTTTTTTTTTCTGTCTCAGTTCCAAAATCAGTCATGTCCCCCAAGAAGCCCAGACAATTTAATATGTAAATTATTGACTAAAAGGAAAAGCTACATTGAATCCAACACGACTAGACCTTCTTTTCTTGATTTATCCTCACTTGCAAAATAGTTGATGCTTCTTCTCCTGTCAGTTTCACAGGAGAATTGAGAAGGGGATGACAGTCCTCATGAAGCCATTAGGTTTCTTTGAAAGGGGAGACATTCATGCCAGGTATGGTGGCACATGCCTATAACCCCAGTACTTGGGAGGCTGAGACAGGAGGATCTCAGGTTCGAGGCCAGTTTCAGCAACTTAGCAAGATCCTCAGCAATTGAGTAAGACCATATTTTCAAATAAATAAAAAATAAAAATGGCTGGGGGTGTAACTCAGAGTTAGAATGCCCCAGATTCAATCCTCAGTTACCCACCCCCCAAAAAAAGAAAGAATGAGAAGATATTAAAAATGGAGATGTTTAATTCCTGAAGAAAATTAAGCAAAGATAATAGAGACTGTCACCTTTCATTGCTAATTAAGACCACACCTCTCTTCTAACCATGGATCTAATATTGAAATATCACATGGAAATTTCTTAAATGCAAGAGCAAATTAAACTGGAAACAGACCAAATTTCAAGAATTAGGATCTCTTCTCTTTAATCAGAACCAAGGGCAATACCTCAGCAACTATTAATAAACTACTGTTACTGGTTTAAACAAAGAACCTAAAATGTTTATTGTTGCAATGTGTCTTTTATGTGTGCCCAGACTCCAAAGCTTAGTTTTATTTGTGAGGTTTCCCAACAGAGTTGTTGCTATAGTTATAGTAAAAGCCCAAAGGACAGCATGCTGAGCCTTTGGAAAAACAGTTCCATTTCTAAAGGCAAGGAATAGATATTTAGGCTTAAAGGGAGTTGATCCTTAGGATAAAGCCATTGCTAATTTAAGGTTTTCAGAATAAAATCTAAGATTTCAGGGAAATCTAGGGACCAATTATGTGATGTTCAAAGGAAACAGAATACAAGTGAGCCTTAGTTTCTACCCTATGCTTAAGGCAAATATGAACAAGTCATTGTACTCAATGTTGGAGAATAAAAGTATTTTTCAGAGACTGATAATGAAGAGAAGAAGGAAATGAGTGTAATGGAGGCTGGGGAGACTGGGGCTCTAGCCTCCCAAGCTTTACTTTGCTTCAGTCTAGAAATAACCACATTAGACAATTTGACTAGTCCTCTCTCATCCCTAGAAAGGGATGAGATCCTATGGAAAGGGTTTCTCTTGAGCTTTTCTTTGAACTTCCCTTCTTACCTAGCTCTCATGATAAAATATGCTCATATACCAAGACATTCAAGACAGCCCGTGGAGTTTTCCATCCTGGGAAGGCCAGGTGTACAAACCCTCCTTATCTTCTATCATCTCAAAGACAAAAATGTCTTATGAATATAAGATTTGTAAAAATTTAACCTCTCAGTAATGTTTAAGGAAAAAAGGAGGAAACAATGTGGTAGAGGGGAGGCCAAGCAGAACAAGGCTGGCCACAGGAAGAACGATCTTCCAATGGTTCTGGATAGGGCCCCTGAGATGGGTTGTCTGGCTACCTAATAAGCGAATTCTCCAATGAGAAAACAACCTAGTCCTCATGCATCACTTGACCATTGAAGGAGAACAGGATGCTAATGAGGGTAGCACTTCAAAAGCAAATCTTCTAGAAGGACCCACCCACCTTAGTGCTGAGGAGCTGAGAAAGAGCCAGGGAGGACCAAGTAAACCAGAATAGCAACCCCCTGCATACCCATGTGCCTTCCGAGTTAGCTGTGTTCTTTGCCTTGACCACCTGAGAAGGACCCCATTTCATATTAAGTGTGTCCGGTCTCTGTGGTGACATTGGCTGCTCTTCTCAAAAGCATCATTTCAAACCTCAGGAGAAACTGCAGGGTAAGGTACAACTCTTTGTCTGACTTTGTTTCCTCTTGCTAACATTTGGAAATTCTTTTTCTTTTCTACTGGGGGATTGAACCCAGGAGCATTATACGTTCATAGGGGTAGCTATTAGCTTCTAAGCCTTTTTCTTTTCCCCTCCACATACCAAAATAAAAAACAACATTGTATATGTATATATTGCATTTACGTACATAATTATTTTCTTATTATTAAGACATTTGGAGGTCTTATTAGCCTATGATATAGATGATATGCAAGCCATATGAAAGCAAGATCCTTTTTGTTGTTGTTTTACTTATTTAAAAGAATTTTATTGGTGCAATATAATATGAATTTTAGTGAGATTTAAAGTGGTATGTTTATATATACACACAATATTTCTTGGAGTGGTTCCCTCTTAACCCCATCCCTCTACCCCCTTCCTCCTTCCCTGTACATGCTAATAAGGTTTTTAGTGATACCTAAGAAGGGGATGAATGATATAGCTATTACTTCACATACAGCATGATCCAGTTAGCCTTCCTTCCTTCCTTCCTTCCTTCCTTCCTTCCTTCCTTCCTTCTTTCTTTCCTTCCTTCCTTCCTTCTTTTGTGGTACTGGGGGATTGAACCCAGGAGCATTATATGTCTGAGCTATACCCCCAGTCATTTTTATATTTTTGTTTTGAGACTGGGTCTCACTAGGTTGCTGAGAGTCTCGCTACATTGCTGAGGCTATCCTCGAACCTGTGATCCTCTTGTCTCAGTATCTCAAGTATTGGGATTATAGGCGTGCACCACTATGCCAGGGCTCCTGGTTAGTTTACTTTCAAAACCCCACCATGCCCCAATCCAACTCTAATTTAGATTATAGTGTTAAAAAATCATCATAAAAGTAGCCTTGTACAGGAGATGATCTAATTATTCAGCTTTACTGTATCAGCCTAATGAATTATGCAGTTTTGCCTGGAGTATTTAACCTGAGAGAATGGGTGTGTCAAACACTGTAGTGTGAATTCTCCAGACAGCCAGTGTGGGTGCCAGAGCAATGAGGGTTTAGTGCCTTGCTCTGAGAGGTAGTTTTACAGAGCCGAAAGAGCAATTGTTAATAATTCATATTTCTTTTTCTGTAGAGGTTGACAATATGCATTATCCTGAAGGGGTTTGTATACACATACAATATACTACATGTGATAATTGTTGTATATTTAATAATATTCATTCAAGCAGTGAGCAGGCTGTCACTTAATTATTTGTGCATTCTTCCAACGTGATAATGAAAAAGCTAAAGGGAATTCCCTCAAGAGTTACAATGAGTTTATTTGGAAAAGATGACTATCAACTTCTTGATAGAACAAGAGGACATGTTTGCAGCTCTATCTGTCAATAGAACAAGGGGACATATTTACAGCTCTATCTGTGCACCCACAAGTTCCCAAATCTATTACAACTATTCTGGCTTACTGAGTAGCTATTACAGGAAGACTTCTGGTCTCCCAATTGTTTGCTCCACTTTCACTATAGTGTGATGAATAGAGCTGATCTGTGTGGTTCTGTTGACTGTGGAAACTTCTGACTTGTCTGATCTAAAGTTGGGCTATGATGACCTCTGAGAACATTGTAGGATGATATGTATAGATTCTGTATAACTGGGTTTCAAGGCAAGGATAGCGAGAGTGTATTCTTATTTTGTCTTATAAATAACACCCTCAAGAGTGCAGCAGATATTGTAAATTCAATATGGCTAAAATGCTGAATGCTAAATGCCATTAGCAATAAAAGGGAGTTAACACATTCTTGCCTTATATTCTGGTTAACTGGATGATGTCAGGGGAAATTCTATTTGGATGTATAAACCATGATTTTATATTAGTGAGTCAAATGCAGCCAATGCATTTTTATGAATTAAAAGCGGTGTAGCTTCCAATGTTTAAACCTCTGCTTGAGGTTTAAAAAACGTTTTCTAAGCTGGGTGTGGTGGTATACACCTGTAATCCCAGTACATTGGAAGCTGAGACAGGAGGATTTCAAGTTCGAGGCCAGCCTCTGCAACTTAGTGAGATCCTGTTTCAAAATAAAAAATAAAAAGGATGGCAGGACTGCTCAGTGGTAGCGGGCCCCTGGGTCCACCCCCACTACCTGCCCCCTCCCACAAAAAAAATTTCCAGGGAAGAAAAATGTTCTATCCAGTGGCTTGCCAGAAATTCCCCTCTGTCTTATACTCTACCTATACTGATTTTACCTGAAGACAAAAGGCTATGATGCCAGAAGGAATTGGGTGGGTAGGGGATTGACTAAAGAGATTCCTGCCTTGGGTAGCAGCTCCCTCAGCTTTGCTCAAAAGACCTAGGTAGGAGATGTAAGTAATGAGGCATGATTATTTTCATGGTCTTTGCATGAAACTGGTCAGAACTGGGAGCTGTCACTTAGCACTGGGCAGAGGGCCACTCCATGTCAAGAGGCTTTTCTCTTGCATCCCAGGATCCCAGCATCCTAGCAGCAGTGGGGCTGGACCTCCCCCTAGCAATACCAGCTGTCAGGATGTAGAGAGGGTCAGAGGTCAGCATTACCATTCATCTGCTGATGGATGATAGGCTCACATTGGCAGGCCAAAGGTGGTTTAGGTATGATTTGTACAAGTTCGGCTTGCATGAACTTTGAGCCAGTGAATAAGAAGGACAGGCTGGACTGTTCTTTTACCAATTACCTGACAGAGAATCTTTAACAACTTCATGCTGTAAGTTGCAAAACATTTTATTAGAGTCAACTCTAAATTCCGAGGGATGGAAGGAGCAGAAAGAGCTGGACATCCACATTTGTTGAACAGAGCAATATAATGAGGACCGTTGGGGGTTAAACACAGAAGTAGGGAAAAGGTCATTGCTGTTGTGGTGCTTATGAGCCCTTGATGGAAAAATAGATTGAGTAGGTGCAATTCAAAGACATACCACTCAAGACTTCACTGCTTGCACTCAGGCTAAAATCCCATCAGGACAGAACCAATCCTGTGGGTTTAGAAATCTTTTCAATCTTTCACATATTAAAAAGGTAAAGATCCTGCAAGAAGACGGAATGCTTCAGAAGGAAAGCCTTTAGAGCAGGTTCCTGGCTGGGCCCATTCTGGAATCCATTAATTTTTTATTCAGCCAATAAAATATAGAGTGAGCAATTAGCATGTGTGAATCCCTATGATTTCATTGAAGAAATCTGCTGCAGACCCCTTCTATTCCAGTGCAAGAAGGTGGAGCATGGGAAGAGAGGGTGGACTTCCAAAGCAAGAAGAGGGTAAGAAGGAGAGTAATAGTTTAGATAATGGGTCCTATTTGGAGCTCTGCATTAGACAGAAGGGTCTTCATTAGCATATGAGTTGGAATTATGACTTGAAGAGGCTGTTGGGGAAGTCAACCCATGGAGATAGAGGAGCAGAGTGTACGGTTTCATTTGCATAGAGGAGACAGTGATTGTTCAAAACAGAATTGATCTTTACACTGAAACTGAGAAGATAATTATTCCAGTAGACAAGATGGGAATGGAATCAAATTCTGACCCTTCTCCCAGAACATTCCATGCAGCCTGTGTAGCTGGTGCCAGTCACTGGAGGGTATGCTTTTCTGAGGGCTGCAGTCCTAGATATCCAGAAGATCTTGTTCGAGGCCACCTCTCCCACTTCTGGTCTCTCCTTCATTTGCGACATGAGTACATTTTATTTAACAAGTACTAACAATGTCCCTTTAGGAAAATCAGTATGCATGTGTACACACACACACACACACACACACACACACCCCACATACTCGATTCAAAAAGGAATCTTGCCTTTAGTCTGCCCAGGTTAGCCTTAATGTGCAATAACTTGCAAATAGCTTTATTACATTTTATTCCAGTTTGGAAATTCTATGATTATCTTTTTATAGGCCTTTCTTGTTTATAAGTGAGCATCTATGGCAGTTCAGTTATTATTTCCAAGGGGATATTGTTTTCCCTGGTCTTGTATGTTTCAAGAAAAGCTGAAATATTACATTTTAAAGACAAAAATAATCTGAGCAGTTGGGACCATAAGCAGCTGCTGTTCAGATGCTGGCTTGGGGAAATCCTGAAGGAGGCATGCACATGCAAGGAGCTACGGATGCCCAGAGGATGCTGAGTTGATACATTATCAGATCAATAATCTGCAAACCGTGAATATGCAGGAAACCAGAGTCTGCTGGGTTTTCAATCCACTGTGGAAATAAGGGCCTTTATGTGGACTCCAAGAGCATTCTGGTCCAGTGAGCCAATAATTCCCATCACATCATAGAAAATATATCTCCCCTACAGGCCATGGGATGCCTGGGGAACATTCTTCAGTAATCAAGTATCCTGCATAGTAAATTATACAATAACTGTATAGTTTGTTCTGGGACCTAATTGGTAAATTAGGTAGAGTTATTTTTACCTACTAGAGCCTCTCTATGGGGAGAATGGAGAGTCTTAACCAGAGTTCTGAGCAAACTCAGGCACGAGAGAAGTAAAGTTTGTGATAAGTCAAAGATTTCTGTGACATGTTCTGATGTGAATATTCTATGCACTTTATGAAAAGAGAGAGAGATGGAGGCATGAAGGAGAGAAAAGGAAGGCCAGAGGGAAGAAAGGAAGGAAGGAAGGAAGGAAGGAAGGAAGGAAGGAAGGAAGGAAGGAAGGAAAGGGAGAAAGGGAGAGAAATGAAGGCAGAGAAAAGAGAAAGGAAAGGGAAGGGAGAAGAAGGGAGGGGAGGGGGAAATATATACCTAATAATGTGTGTGTAGTTTGTATAGTTGAAAATCTAAGGTTTGAATCAGCATCTGAAGTGAAAATTATAGCCATAATACTTAATTGGATTGCTAATAGCAGCTTAAGCATCAGAATTACTAAGCTAAGAGAAGAATTCTTTGTAAAGAAGTGGACTCTGCTAGCTGTAAATATGAACAGAATTAGACCTGGAACATGGAACAGTCACACAGACACAAAGAATTACATATTTTGCTGGGTGTGTTGCAGCATGCTTGTACTCCTAGTACTTGAGAGGCTGAGACAGGAGGATCCCAGGCTGAAGGCCAGCCTTGACAACTTAGCAAAACCCTCAGCAATTTAGCAAGACTCTGCTTCAAAATAAAAAAATGAGTAGGGATAGGTGTGTAGCTCAAAGGTAGAATGCCCCTGGATTCAATCCCCAGTACCAATAAAAAAGCAAGCAAACAAAGAGAAAAAAGAAAAACCAACAACAACAATAAAATCACCACACATTTCAAGACACAAATTATTTTAAGACCATTAGAAACATCTCTAGTATTGCATTAAAACACTGGAAATGCCCAGAATGTTTCTTTAATAATAACCAACATTTGCAGAGCCCCTCATAATTTACATGGTATTCACAATGATTCCCATGTTTAACTCCCAGGGTAATTCTATAAGTTTAAATATTAGACTTCTGGTTTTCGGCAGAGGGAACGCTGCTCAGGGAGGTTAAATGGCTTTACTCAAGATCACTCAGGTGTCAGCTATAAAACTAGAGCCTGAAGCCAGATGTTCCAGCTGTAGATTGTCCTTCTCTCTCAGACTTCCTGCCTTTACCTGCACTGTGTCTCCTTAGGTACATCCATGAGGCAGATCTAATTTCCTGGAGGACAGAGTACATACCCAACATAGTGTCATGGCTACCTAAAGCTACTCCTATAACCAGCAAAACAACTTGGCCTTGAAGGCCTAGACTTGCAATAAAAATGAGGAGAGGGGCAATTGAAACAATAAAAAGAATAATGGTGGCAATGGACTATAAACACTCTTTTTCATTTTCCTAAAATATTTTATTGGTGTTTTATAATTGTATATGATAGTGAGACTCATGGTGATATGTTTATAAAAGCACATAACATTATTTGGTCTGGTAAAATATAGTAGTAAAATATATAGTAGTGCTGCAATCCCAGGACTTGGGAGGCCGAGACAGGAAGATCGCAAGTTTGTGGCCAGCTTTGGCAACTTAGCAAGACCCTGTTTCAAAATAAAATAAATGAATAAAATAGGGCTGGGGATATATCTCAGAGGCAGAATGCCCCTGGGTTCAATCCCCCCATGCACATGCACACAGGCACACTCGTGCGTGTGCACACACCTACACAAATATGTACTAGGAGATTTCCCCCTCAAATGCAATTCTTTTAAGTATTTCTAACTTCTATAATAATAAAACTTTGGGGCTGGGGATGTAGCCCAGTGATAAAGTGCCTGCCTGGTATGCATGAGGCCCTGGGTTATATCCCCAGCACTGAAGAAAAAAAAATCTATAAAACTTTGTCCCTATAGTTAAAAATAAAGCCATAAAAGTTCCTGAGTGTCAACTTTGTCCCTATAGTTAAAAAATAATGCCATACAAGATTCTGAGTGTCAAGTCACCAAAAATGACCTGTTTGGGTCTGGATATGCATATTTGAGAGCAGGGGCAACTCCAGTTGTTGCCATATCCCTGGTACAAGACATGGGGCCAGGGGCTTTGAGGAAACCAGAGATGTGCAAGTAGCAACCTCTGCTCTTAGAGGGACCCATTACCTCTTCAGAAATATACCTGCACATGTGGAAGAGAGGAGATGGGGGAGTACAAAGGCAAAGGCAGGGGGAGCAGGAAGGCATGTGTCTTGTCAGGGGATCAGAGAGTGAGTCCAGTTGAATCAACCAAAGGGTTCACTGTGGAAACCAGTGGTATAAGAATGTGGAGAGAGAGAGAGAGAGAGAGAGAGAGAGAGAGAGAGCGAGAGAGAGAGAATGGATTAGAGTCAAAGATAATTTTTCACCAGGACATAAAAAACCTAGATTCTAGTTAAGTTATGATCTAATAGTGAAACTTAGACAGCTATAGGCCTCTATTTATTCTTGCATCTTGCTCTCTAGCTTGGGTGTTAAGAAGATGAAAAAAGACTTGCAGGGAGAGAATCGAGACAGTTATTCATTCAAGAGCAGCTGTCATTGATGGTCATGTCCTCTTATGGAGGCAGTAATTAACTGGGGGCTATGATGCCCAGTGCTCCTGATACAATGTGTGATAGTCCTCTAATAGCTTAGGAAACTATCTGCTGGAAATAAAGCCAAGCTTCATGATTTCCCCCTAGTTGTAAGACTTCATATATGCCATGTGATTACCTAAGTATCCATGTTCCAGAATGGATGGTAAAAGAAAGCCCAATAGAGTCAGATGTCTTCCTTCTCACCAATACATATCCTACCTCCTCAAATATCTGTATAGGCAACTCCCTCCCAACCCAGAGAATGATGCTAGACTTTGATGCTAAAATCTAGGGTCTGCAAAACAGAAACATGACATTCTCAGAAACTGTGTACAGATTAAAATGGAGTTTTACTGAAAGAAGTAACAATCCAAGGGCAATACTCTCTTAAAGAAAGAAAAGGTGAAGCCAGGTGTGGTGGTGCATGCCTGTAATCCCAGTACTTGGGAGGCTGAGACAGGAGGATCTCAGGTTTGAGGCTAGCCTCTGCAACTTGGCAAGACTCTGTTTCAAAATAAAAAATAAAAAGAACTAGGGCTGTAGTTTGGAATAGAATGTTCCTGGGTTCAATCCCCAGTACAAAAAACATGAGCAAGGGTGAATATCACCATAGGCCTGCTGCATGTCAGTCACAGACACAGTTGTTCCCGATGTAATCAGAGTATAAAATGTTGAACCTTAGAAAGGACTTTGGCTTCGCCTAGCCCCTGAGTTTGAGTTTTAGCTCTGCCACCTACTACTACTTGTGTGATATGACTTTAACCAAGTTATTTAAATTTTCTGAGTTTCATACTTTACATCTTTAATATGGTACCCATGTTATAAAGTTGTATTGAACATAAAGTAATATAAAACATGGAAAGCAGTGCTGTGCATGTAGTAAGTGCTCAATAAATGATAGCCTTTATTATGACTATTCAGTTTTGTTATCAACTCAATTTCCAATGTTCCCCAACACAAATGAAAGAAACAAAGACTGAGACCTGAAATGACAAAAATCTACTTAAGAAATTTTCTAGGTAAAATTTTATTTTGAATGGCAACAGAAAATGTTTTCCTTTTTCTTCTCTGCCTGGGTTCTGACCTCTTCTTTCAGATAATGTTCCTTAGAGATCTGAAACACCTGAAAAAGCCTCTATTGTGCCTCGGCTTTTCTAGAGGAAGCTTCCACATCTTCCATCTGGATTTGAAGCACCAGAGTTCACCTTGATCTTACAGCAAAAAGTTAATTTGTAAGCGGCACAGCCTACATATTTTCCAGCACCAAAAACACAGCTTGATGGAATGCCGCTTGCCTTTCTCCTCCTTTTCAATCCTACAATCTCTGCCAGGGGCTTAGTTCTCAGAATACTCTTCTTTAGCCTATAAAAAGGTGAACCTAGGCCGGGCGTGGTGGCGCACGCTTGTAATCCCAGTACTTTGGAAGGTGGAGACCGGAGGATCCGGGTTCGCGGCCAGCCTCAGCTCTCTCTCTCTCTCTCTCTCTCTCTCTCTCTCCCTGTCTCTCTCTCTCTCTCTACTTAGTGAGGCCCTCCGCAACTTCATGAGACCCAATTTCAAAATAAAGGATAAAAAATAGGGCCGGGGGTGTAGCACAGAGTTATAATGCCCCTGGGTTCAATCCCTGATGCCGAAAAAAAAAAAAGGTGAACCTATCTCACGAAGGCTAAAATGAAGAATAGAATAATCTGTAAGGTACAGAGCAGATATTTAAAATTCCATATTGTTTCAAATTTTTTAACCTTTGGAGAGAAACTATGACACTAAGAAAGGAAATTCAAACTGTCACCGCGATTCTTTCTCTCCCCACAATCCCACCTATTTCTTTCTTCTGTCAACCTCTTCAATCTTCTTCCCCTTCTTCCTTTCCTTTCTCTCCTCTTCCTTCTGCTCATTCTCCCTCCTGTTTCTTTTTCTCCCACTATGGCATCCTAAGAAGCCATTGCTGACTTTTATTTGAGCATTTACTATTTGCCAGATACTTTGACAAATACTCAGTATACGCTACATTCTTTAATCTGTCTCACAAACATACAATTTACGGAACAATACACGTTATAGACAAGAAAAACAACTGAAAAGCTGCTGCCAAGAGATTACAAAGTCTTGGATGACACTGGACCTCAGGTGAGTGGTTGAGCACACACCATCTCAAAGGCAACATGAAGAGGCAACATGAAGGGAATTCATGTTGTTACTTTAGTGCCAGTGAATTTTGAGGCAAATAGTGAATGGCTTCAATTATGTATACATGTGGATTTGATATATCAACTTTAAAGTAAGCTTAATATTCTCTTAAATGACTCTTATTTTTATTGAATTATATATTGGAATTCATTTTTGTATATTTTTCTATGATGAGGTTCTTTAATAATTATCTTGGGGCAAAAAGGGGGATAAGGAATGCTTTATTTATTTAACTTTTATGTATATTTACAGTCCAACATAGATCAAACTTTTCCATATGTTATTTTCATTTTGTATAATGCACATGTCATTATTGTTTGTGCAAACATACCACAAACCATATTCCCTGGAGTGAATTTTCACATTACAAGAAAGTGTAGCAAGTCGGCATGACATGAAGCATGGCTGTATGATGTTTTTGAAGACTCTATTACAATTTTAAAGCTCAGAAGAACTGTATTTTCCAATTGTATGACCTTGGGCACGTTCTGTAACCTGCATGAAATCTATCAAATTTCCTGTTTGGTAAACATGGGGTAATAATAGCTACCTTCCACAGCCATTGTGAAGGCTAAATGAAGAAGTATATGAAAAGGCCTATCACATAGTACACACTCAGCACAGGCTAACCCACCTCCTCCAACAAGATTTCTAGTTACTATCACAATGGCCCCCATCTATATCTATACATACATGGATCCATATCTAAATACATATCATCTAAAATACATGTGTATGTATGTGTGCATGTTGTACATGTGTATATGGTTTTTTTTTTCAGTGCTGGGGCTCAAACCCCTGGCCTTGCAAATGCTAGGCAAGCATTCTTCCACTGAGCTATATTCCCAGCCCATGTGTGTGTATACTCATATCCACATAAGTAATCATATAATGCACACATATGCCACCCCAGGTATACCCTTTACTGTAGTGTCAAACATAAGGAGGTATGACATACACTCACTTTAATCATATGGTTCTCCATGTAGGACCTTGCCTACAGAGGTGTGAAAGCTAATTCTATCCCTCTGCTCTGTCCTGGAAACAGTACCCATGGATGCCACAGATGTGTCCTAGTGCCATCTAGTGGGGAAATCCCACTTTCTACCCCATGGTGTCCTGTGCATGCTCCAGCCCTTGCTCCAACTTACCATTTTGGGGCTGCCTTCCTTATCCTAAAGAATGTTCATGCTGAATGAGCTCCTCTGTATTTCTTTTTAGACTCTTTCCAGTTTTCTTCCTGAGTGTTTCTGGATGTGAGTACATCTCATTGAAATCACCTCCATCTAGGGACAAGAAGAAGGCTCGAAGCATCTCCATCCAATGTGCCAACAGGACCTGAATGACCGTGAGTACACACATCATGTCTAAGTGCATGTCCTCCACACCCTGAAAGAAAACTCTATGTCCTGTAAGGATGGCTTCCTGTGACTGCGACTAAATTTAGGGATATTTTATGTATTTTTCCTGAAAAAATTCTTTCTTTTAATGAGAATTTTGGCTCATAAAAAGATGCCCCAGGGAAATGTTTCAAAGAGATGAGATGACATTGGCCTTTATTTGGAGACGAAGGAAGCCAAGATGGTTAGAGAAAGTGTTACTGTTAACTGTCAACTAACTCATGAAATACAATCTTCACTTCCTTTAGCCGATGAAATTGATATACAAAAAGAATTAATAATCATGGAGAAAAACCAAGCCATAGAGTTGTGTCTTTATAGTCAATGAATTCGAAACTTTGAAGATGCCTGAGAAATGTGGATGAAGATGAGCTGAGGAGTAAATGTACTAATTCATATCTTGTTGCTTGGTTAATTAGGCCAAATCCCTAATAAATGCTATTGAAAATCAGCCAAATCATTACCAATGTTCCAATGTGGTGACCACATTAATTATCCCACTCCAGCTGCTCATGTAATAACAGGGCATATACCAGCTGGGGGAAAAATATCAACCTGTGGTTCGCTCTCTCCCACTCTTGCTCCAGGACCTCTGCCAGGGCCCAGGGATGTTTAGGTTAGTCCTACTGCCATCTTCACCACTTCACATTATTCATTTCAATACTAGTGCTGTCTCTGTTTCCTATTCTTTCAGTAAAAATGGCAGAGTTTTCTACCCAAGAGAAAACTTCCAGAATAAAAGAAATGGTAGAAGTAGAGAAAGGGTAAATGAGAGTTAGATAAAGGCAAGATAAGGTTCATTGCAGGAATACATTTGTCACAAACTCTGTGCTGAGGGAATTCAAACCTCGTTGAAGAAGACAGGAATTTCTGCCAAAAAAAAAAAAAATTAGAGTGCTCTGCCTTTGTTTTGTGCACCTAAATAGGAATTGTCTGAATTGACTCAACCTGACTCACACTGTGAGAAGTTAACTCACTCGAAGGGGTTGGTTTTGTTTTGGAAAAAGTTGAATGGCCAAGTTTGCCTTCCTGTTCCTTTGTTTATGGGGCAGTGCTGGGAAGCCCATGTATCTTGAGGCAAATTGCAATCTCAGTCTCTGCATTGGGGAGATAAATAAGGAGGAAGTGAAAGTGTCCTACTTCCATTATCCTTGACGTTACTTATTTGCAAAGAGGTGCTTCATCAACTGAATGTATCTGTACCTCTAGGTATGGCCTCTCTGGGTTCCACTGCCTTTATTGTAATGTTACATTCTGTACCTAATATTTCTTGCTACTTCTCAGAATCACTGTGACTACATTGGACTTTATCGATGATTTTATGTAGCATAATCCATCACCATGCTGGACGTTGGGGCAGGGAGGAGGGTATGACTTTGTCTTTCACGTGGTGCTCACACAGCTCTCCTATTGATTTCTTGGCTTGCATGTTCGTTAGATGATGATTTGCACTTTTTCTGTATTGTGTTTATCCAGCCAGATTGTGTTTCAGATGCATCTGCAACACGTCATCATTAACAACAAACATTTATGGGCTATGGATCAGGCTCCACCCTAGGTACTAGGGATAATAAGAGGAATTTAATGTGATCTCTACCCTGGAGGGTTTTTATTTTCTATCGGTCCATGTTTGTTAAAGGAAAAAAAATTCAAACAGCTTATTCCCAGTAAGTACTACAGGCAATAAATGATCTTAAGAGTCTATAGAAAGGAAAGATTGGTGAAATTGGATGGTCAAGGAAGGCTTTAGGAATGAGATGAAATTTGAGTGGCTTCTTAAGAGATGCAAAAGCTCTTTTATGGGATACTAAATATAATATGTTTCTGAATATTATTGTATTGCCAGAAAAAAGGACTGTCTGTATCTTTAAACTACAATTGCCTTATTAATTATTTATAAACTTAAGACTAAGAATCAATATTCACCTGCTTTCCACAGTGCTTCTTGCAGAGTGATATCATTAATAGGTTCATCCACCTCATCTTGTACATAAAGAAAAAGCAAGCCAGTCTGCTGAATTTGTCACTAAGACTTCCCTGACCTGGTTGTCAACTTTTAAGATTATATTTTTTTTGGTCTAAAATTTGCCTTAGTTTTTCCCCTTCTGAAAACCCTAATCAGAAAAAAAGGACATTCAATGACTTCTTAAAGCAAACTGAATTTAAAGGTAAGAGAATAGGAAAGGGAAAAAAGTGACTTTCTTGTGAATTTACCTCATGGATTGGTAAGAAGAACTCAAGTTTGACCAGTGAGAGGATATTAATCCCCCAAGGGAAATATCCATCCATTTATGAGAAGTTCCAGGCTTTTTCCTCTATAAGAGAGAGATGTTCAAACATTTTTGAAGATTGAAAACTTCGCTTATTACTTTTGTGGGACTTCACTGGTCCAGATAGATATTTGCCTCAGCTTATTGATGGAAAGCTTCTCGGGAAGACCATCTGTGCCAAGATTATTAATATTTTAAGGGCTAAGCCTTGTGACTTTCCTAATACCAGTTCTTTTTCCATGGCTGTCTCTGTGATTTCTCCTATGGCACTCTTCTATTTTTTAATCTCTCTGTTTTATAATATATTTTGGCATTGGTGGAATGAGAGTCAGGTAAGAAATGAAATCCATATTTTTCTTTCATTTTTTCATACAGCATATGTTTAGGGGCACCTATTGTACACATCATAAAGCTGTCACATATCTCTAGGAAACTCCAGTCTACCTGATGGTAAACATGTGAAAAGGGATAAACATTTATATATTCTAAGTTAAATGGGTCAAAAAATAAAGAAGCTTTTTAACTGCTCTTTGTGTTCTGATGAATAATGGTAGCACAGATTTAAATTTTCCAGTTAAAGGCAAGTCAATCCTTTTCATTTTAGAATAGTATTGTAGGTGTAATTTGGTCTAATTTGGGCAAATATTTAGTGAATTCGAAGTATAAATGTTCAGTCAAGGATACTTCCCCTTTTGCAAGAAAGATCTCTATGTCCCATCCCAAGATGGCCAAATATGTGCAGGTAGTCGACCTGTTCTCCAGGGGCTAGGGGCTGCCCTGTGTGTTATCGTCACTGCTGGCCAGCAGAGTAAGGCTGGTCTAGTCTGATTCCTGGACTCTATGCTGGTATCCGCCCACAGTGGCTAATCTCACCTGGTTTTCTGTAATCTTGGGCTGGTGCTCACAGCTGAAGCTCACCGTCATGAAAATATATGCATGTTGGAGAGGTTCTTACATTTTTCATCCTTCTCATCTAACCCAGTGTCCCAGCATCTCAGAACCCCTGTGTCACCTCCCCCCAAAAAATTCTGGGTAAACTGGGACTCAGGGAGCCCCTGTCTGTAATGTACATATCACACGGAATCAGAGCTCTCTCCAAGACTCACCTATTTAAGATGTCTCCTAGCCATTTTGGACATAGAGGTGCAGAGCAGCAGCTTGGGTGTTCTAGAAAACCTCATTCTGTCTAGCCTGGTGTCTCAGTAAACTCACTGGCCACATTGGTTCAAGGTCCAAAAGTTGAGGCCTGTGGTTCTCTGAGTATCAGACTAGATTCTTACCTTGGGGCATCCACACAGAGTCCGCCTCCTTCCCTGAAAACATATTCTTCTCTAAGTTCTTACCTAGTGGGAACATCCATTCTTGTGTCTACATTCTATGAGGTAGGGTAAAATTCTGTCAGTTTGTCAGGATTGGCTTCTGACCTATAAAGGGGAGCTTTTGGAATTAAAAAAAAAAAACCCTGTGTCTCTTGACAAGTCTGGCTGGTTTTCAAAATCTTTTTTGTCTCTATTTACTCAAAACCCAATTTTACTCTGTCTTTTCCCCTTTTTTAAAACAATCCTAATCATTCCCAAAGGAATGGATACCTCTAATCCACAATCCTAATCATCTCTGAAGCAATGAGTACCTCTAATCCAATATGGAGAGCATCTACCTAAAACCATTAAATAAGATGGAATAGTTGCAAGAGTGATATTATAGTAAGAGTTCAAAGGTTAGACCACAGTGAGTCAGAACAATGACAAATGGCTTCTCTTAGGCTGCAGAGCTTTATCAGAACCTTAAAAATGGAAAAATTAGGGTAGGTGTGAAGAAGAACGAATGTACTCCCAATCAGACTTAATGACTTTTCCTTCATACCTTGATGCTTTTTATTTATAACTCAAGCACATCTCTTAACACAGTCTTTATTGTCTCCAAGTTAGTTATGGATCTGTCTTTCTGTAAGATTACGAATTACCTGAGGGCAGGGAAAATGACATTTTGTATTTGTATCTGTCGTATTACCTAGCCCTGTGCATACATACAATAGACCCGCATATATATTCACAATTTAACATGTTAAAAACTTGGAATTTAAAAATCATTTCCCCTAATCTCTCCCCTTCAAAGCTTATGTACTGCTTTACTTCCTTTATTAGAGAAGAATATTCTCAAAATAGAAATCTGAATAGAAATTGCCTTAAATATTCCCAAATGCCAGTAACTTAGATTCTCTTTTTTCTTCTTGATGTCTCTCCTTTCTGACTTGTGGGATTTCTATAAGGTGGTCACCTCAAGTTTATTATGGTAAAACATGCATAACATAAAATTTACCATCTTAACAAATTTTAAGTGTACAATTCAATGGCATTGAGTACATTCACATTGTTTGCTACCGTCCGCACCATTCATCTCTATAATCATTTTGTCTAACCAAATTGAAACTATATTTATTAGACAATAACTGCCTGTTTCCTTCTTCCTTCAAGCCCTGGAAAGAAATCACCATTCTACTTTCTGTCTCTAAGTAGACAGACTATTCTGAGTACTTTATAAAGGTGGGCTCATAAAATATTTTTTGTATCTCTCTTTTTGTGTCTGGCTTATCCCACTCACCAGAGTATCTTCAAGTTTCATCTACACTGCAGTCTGTCAGAATTTCCTTTCCTTATAAGGCTGAGTAGCATTGATTGTAGGCATATCCCACATTTTTATCTTTCACATCAAGGTTTGGGGGGAGATAAAGTGCCCATTATCAACCAATGAGCATCTATCTATCATCTATCTATCTATCTATCTATCTATCAATCATTTATCATCTATCTATCTAGTGTTTTTCGCTAATGTGATTCTCTTCATATTATGATATATATGACCATTTGACTTAAGGACTTGAATATGTTCCTTTTTACAAAGAATATACTGTGTGATACCAACCAGAAATAGTATTTCTCCTCAAAAACTTATCAGTCCTAAGGACAAGTAAAGTTAGAGCTTAAATTTTTAAAAGAAAATCAAAACTTTAAAAATATAAAAGTTTGAGGCAGCTAGAGATATCAAATTGGTGTTCCCCAGACTACTAATCATAAAAGATGCTTGACACAGAAGGGCATGTAATCCCAGTACATGGGAGGCTGAGACAAGAGAGTGATGGGTTCAAGGCCAGCCTCAGCAACTCAGCAAGACTCTCAACAACTTAGACCTTTTCAAAATAAAAATTAAAATAGGGCTGGGGGTCTAACTCAGAGGTAGAACACTCCTGGGTTCAAAAAAAAAAAAAGAACAGAAAAGATATTGGGCACAAAAAGGACTTGAAAAGTTAAGTAAATTTGAGAGTTTTGCTTCCAGTGGTATCCTTCATAAATTCTCTTGGTACACAAACATTTAAAATTCTCTGGCAGAAGCTAGGGAGAATAGGGCATAGGAGGGACTCCAGACAAAGATGAAGAAAACCTCAGATGAGTAAAGAAGGCAATCTAATTGAGGGAGATGGGAGGGGGGAGAGGGAAACACCCTAATGCACCTAATGCACAGGATGTACATACACAAATATATCGAAGTCAACTACTATGCTGAGCACGAGAAGGAGGGAAGGGGGAGCGAATGGGGGTGGGAAGTGGGGGAGGGCTAATTGACCGATGTGTGCATGTATACTTCTACCACCCTGAAACCCATTAAGATGTATGATTACAGTGTACCAATAAAAAATAACAAAATTTGAAAATATCTAGCAATAAGGTTATCAAGAAATAGTTAGATAGGAAATTGTTTATAATATTTACTTGAAATCAGCAAGACCAAAATCTTTATATACAGTGAAACTTCAAATATTAATTCACTTAAGGAAAAGATTGGAGAAAATTGGTCAAAAGTTCACAGTGGTTATCTCTGTATTATACAATGTGGAGTGCTTTATTATTTGCGTAATTTATTTCTCAGCATGAGAATTTCAGAAATTCAGAATAAATCAAAATATACTTTTTAAAAAGAAAAAAAATTCTCTGATAAACCTGGTGTGGTGGTGCTCACCTGTAATCCCAGTACTTAGGAGTCTGAGATAGGAGGATCACAGGTTCACGGCCAGCTTCAGCAACCTCATGAGGCCCTCTGCAACTTAGTGAGACCCTGTTTCAAAATAAAATAAAAAAAATAGAGCTGGGGGTGTAGCTCAGAGGTACAATGCCTCTGGATTCAATTCCTGGTAAAACACACACACACACACACACACACACACACACACACACTTCTCTGATAAACATTTCTGCTCTAAAAAATAAATGTTTAATGTATTTTCCAAGTGCTTCTGAACTCAGAATCATTTTAAAGTTTTTCAAATACTTTGAAATCATTTGTGTGAAAACAAGGCAGGATCTTTATAGAAGATGACACAGGTAGAAGTACCCAAGAAAGTGAAACAGGGAATTTTCTGGGAGCACTGAGCTGAGCAGATTGTGATCCACAGACAAATAAATTTGCCTCAATTTTCTCATTGTTAGGACAAAGGCACTTATAGTCACACTCAGCAAATTCATTTGCTATATGCTTTAGAATCCTTTCGCTAAGCTCAAGAGTTTATCTTGTATCTAAAGAACAGAGAAATTGATGCAGTAAACAATTTTAATATTTTTGTCTGCATTTTTGTGGGAGAGACAAAAATGCTATTTAAATAAATTTACTTACATAAAATGTTGTTTAAATAAACTGTTTCTTGTAATCTTTTGCTTTGTGAAGCAAGAAATACGTGAACGCAGTTACTTTCTTTGTTTAGAAGCACATTCACCATGGAGACCTGGTTATTAGCTATGAATTTCCAAGTAAAAGACTCTGGTGAAGACCAGAAGGAGGTGAAAAGGAAGGAGGAAGCTGGTGCAGTGGTGCACATCTGTAATCCCAGTACTTAGGAGGCTGAGGCAGGAAGATCACAGGCTTGAGGCCACTCTCAGCAATTTAGCAAGACCCTCAGCAACTTAGCGCAACCCTGTTTCAAAATTATATATATATAAATTATATATATATATATACATATAAAATTATATATATAATATATATTATTTTTTATAGGGCTGGGGGTGTATCTCAGAGGTACAATTCCCCTGGGTTAAAAGAAATAGGGTGGGAGGAGGTTATCAACGCTATGGGAAAAATATTCAGGGACTATATGAGACTCATGGCGAAAGATGCATCTGTGAAAAGAGCAAAGAGTGATATAAACACACAAAATTCCATTTCCTATTTCCATGTCTCCAACAATGTGAAATACCAGTCACTAAAGAATTTTCATAACTTACTAAATTTCTCATTCCTCATTGTTTTCAACCTCTGTTTTCCAAAGTTTCCAGAGTAAACACCCTTAGTTTGCTTTTAAACAAGCAATGGGGTTGGTGAGTGACAGAGAGGCAGGAGAACACATTCAGACACTGTATTTTAGTAAGGTGAGACTCCCTGCAATGGAATGGAGTGCGTGGGCACCAATACAGACCAGACTACAGAGGAGGAAAAGCAACCAACAAAGTCAAGTGTAACAGATCACAAAGCCATTCAAGTTTTAAGAAGTAGTCCCGAGGACTGACACTTACAGAAGGTTAGCACTTTGAATCTTAGCTCATGATGGATTTTCTAAAGGACACTAAGTTAATGTGGCCAGACTATTTTGTTTTCTGATGGCCGGTAGACATACAGCAGCTATTTGGTAAGTGAATAGGGGTCACACAGTACTCAGATGACATTAGTAGATGAAAAATGAACTATACTGATCTTTACCATGTAAAGTCATTCATAATAGAACTAGAAAGTACCTGTTGCTGGTGGTAAGCAAATAACTGATTTGGAAGTTTGAAAACTGCCCCAGGAATAAAATGTCATCTAGTCCTGTTTAAAGGGAGACACCTGGTCTTAGGAGAGTCACTACCCACTCTGGGTTTGTCTTGCAGGAAAGCCCGTCTGAAATAAATACCATTTAGAAAGAAATGTGGAGCCTGTTTTTGCAATCAGAGTTATTCAGACCATCATTACACACTAAGAGTTAGTTTTATCATTACTCAGACCTAGATTTCTGAAGTCTGTTAAGGGGGAAAGTTGTTTAGCAAACAAAATGTTTCAGGCAGCCACTAATTCATCAGAATGAAGCAGAATTTTAAACTTATCTGATTTAGGCTTGACCTAGGCCCATAAACGAGTCCCTGGGTGAACTTGTTTATCTCCCCAT
This sequence comes from Glis glis, assembly GCA_004027185.1. NCBI lineage: Eukaryota > Metazoa > Chordata > Mammalia > Rodentia > Gliridae > Glis > Glis glis. Next base: position 5,527 of record PVJS01006571.1, on the reverse strand, counting down.
TGTCATGGGTCTTGGACCTCAGGACAGGATGGGAAGCTGTTTGTAATAGTCACCATTGCGTCTGCTAAAGATATTTGAGTCTGTACTTGTGCCCTTTGATTGCGAGATTTAAAGACTGATGTTGAACTAATTTGAACAACAACAACAAAAAAGAAATGCAAGATCTATATTAATTTGCCAGAGTTGCCCTCAGAGCACCACACATCAGGTGGCTTAAGCAACAGAATTTATGTCCTCACAGGTGGAGAGATGAGACGTCCAGGGTCAGTTGTTGGCAGGTTTGGTTTCTTCTGAGGCCTCTGTCCTTAGCCTGCAGATGGCCATCTTCTCTCTGTGCCTTCGGATGATCTTTTCTCTGTGTATGTGTATCTCTGGCATCTCTTTGGTATGTTCAAACTTTCTCTTCTTACAAAGCCACCAAGAATATTGAATTACGCCCACCCCAACGGGCCTAGTTTAATTTGATCACTTCTTTAAAGGTCTACCTCTTTCTACAGTCACTTTCTACAGTACTGAGGATTAAGGTTTCACCATATAAACTTTGGGAGCACACAATTCAACCCATAACAGAGTCATCTAATCAAACCATTTAACTGACAGAGTTGAAGCTAGACTGAGAAATCGAGGAATCACACTGAGCGAAGATTCTCTTCCTCTCACTCTTTGTTCTTCTCTGTCAGTTTGCCTCATTATTCCATAACAGCTATTCCAGTAGGAGGGAACCATGGCTTTCTTGCAACTCTGGATTCACATACTTAGTACATTATTTAAGAGCAAGAAGAGTGCTCTCCCCTCAGCCTGAGTTTGAAAATTGCAGAGGAAAGCCTCTGATTAGCCTGTCTTGCATCAGGAGGTCTCCCATGGACCAATCAGCATGTCATGGCAAAGAGGCACTTTGGTCCAGATTTAACCAGAGCTGGGTACCAGATCAATTATGGCATCCAGGGAAGCAAGGTCCTACAGGATGGCAGCCCTCCTCTGGAACGTATTTCAAGAATAAGTGGGATTGGAGGAAGTAAGTGGGAGAACACTTCTTCCAATTGACGAGAACTTTAGGGGAAGAGTCACCCAACCAGATAATGTGTCACTGGGAATCAAAGGTGGTCAAGCAAGGAGGACATTTCCAATGCAATATAATAAGGCCTCTGAGTAGTGATCTAATCTGACTCTCAGCAGGAAAAATGCAGTCCTAGAGCAGCACTTGGTGGGAAAACTCACAGCCTTGGGATGGGGGGAGAGCAAAGACTTCACATAGGTGACAACCTTGAAGATAAGTCCTAACTAAGGGGAGGAAGGCTAAGTCAAGTGACGTGAGGCTTGAGAAAGATGTGTAAAGGCTTATGTGGGAAATTGAGGGGGACTGTAGGAATTTAAACACAGTGGAGTGCCGTGGAATGTAAGAGTTGAGGCTGGAGAGTACACATCCTCATAATAAGCAAAATTTGGAAGATCCACAATGGATCAAAAGTGATCCTCCATTTTTGGCTGTTTTCCCAATTAAACAACAGAGCCCAGAATTTCCATTAAGATAAAGATATGAAGGGGGAAAAGGATGGAAAGGATCAAAAGAATAATCTTGTTTGAATTCTTTTAGAAGCATATTTCCCATAGCCTGAGTAGAGCAACACTAGTCTGATCTTTGACAGTGATTGTGACTCTGGACTAGTAACAACCCCACTTTGGTTCTCAGTTTACACATTTTTTTCAGATGAAAGGATTTGGCCTGTATGAACTGTTAGGGCCCTGCTGGGTCAGTTGGTTGCTACTTATCTTTCTGTCCAACAGGTATGTAGATTAAAATTTGGTTATCAGCTCCATCTGGCCTCAGTACTGACCTGGCTCTGGAATGCAAAAATTTTTATTTGGCCTAGGTACTGTCCATGAAGAGCTGCAAACTAATCATCAGGGCTTAAATGTGAACAAAGGAGTATTAGTGCAAGCTTATCATACTGACACCAACATATGAGAAGTACAGAGAGTTCTGATGTAAGGGCTCAGAGAGAGGAGAGGGGCATTAGGACTACAGTGGAGAGAAAAATTTCTCAGAGCAATCAGGTTTCAACTGTGCTTTAAGGAAAGACATGATTCCCACAGACAAAGATAGGGAGGGAGATCATGGAGAATCAGGGTTGGGCATCAGCTGTAGGGACGCGAACAAGAAAGTAAAGGTAGAACTGGGCATGGTGATGCATGCCTGTAATCTCAGTGCTAGGGAGGCTGAGACAGGATGATCTCAGGTTTGAGGCCAGCCTCAGCAACTTAGCAAGGCTCTTAGCAACTTAGTGAGAGCCTGCTTCCAAAAAATAAAATAAAATAAAATAAAATAAAATAAAATTAAATTAAATTAAATTAAATTAAATTAAATTAAAATAAAAATAACATAGGGCTGTGGGTGTAGTTCAGAGGCAGAATGCTCCTGGGTTCAATCCCCAGAATCACACACACACACACACAAAGAAAGTAAAGGTGGGAAGGGCAAAGCTTATCTAAGAGAGAGGCACTTAGGCTAGGAAAGGTCACCAAATGCCCTTTTTGTATCACTGCACACCATCTGTTTTAAATATTCCAGGCCTTTTTAAAAAATCTCATCATTTGGCATCATTGTCACCTGGTGGGAATCAGTGTCCCTGGGAGTTGGTCCCAGTGAAGACATAGAAGTGAAGACATAGAAGGTCTTCACTTCTGTCAGCCTAAGTATTTCCCGATGACAATTAATTGGGGTCACTGGAAACCCTTTACTTTCTGCTCAGTTCCAAGCAAGGCTTCAGCCAACCCATCAGGACTAGCCCTGCTTGAGGAGCACCTGAGAGCAGCCATCTCCATCATCAGTCTCATAACCGCTGACCATCACGGCCAGCACGACCACATACTAGTGCTCTGTACTAAGGTTTTTAGTCCTTACTTCATCCCCCTTCCTCTAAGAGGTGGGATCTGTATTATTGTCTCCACTTCTCTAAACAAGGAAAATATTGCTCAGAGAGGAGTGGTGACCTGCCAAGGTCCCAGAAGTAGTAACTGATAGAACTGGGACTCTGATTTCAGGAAGCTCACAGTCACTGTGTGTGAGGTGACAATGGAGGTTCAAGAGGAAAAACAGCCCTACTGTGTGTCCCAGAAGTCACTTGCCATTAAAAAGACTATCCAATCCTTTGATAATTGATATGGGATCATCTCCTTTGTCTTTCTTGATAAAATTCTTTTTGGTGACTATACTGAGACATAGACTGGAAACGGAAAGATTTTAAGGAGGGTTGAGCTCTACAGAAAATACCAAATTTTTCCTAAGTAAGAGAGGAATAAGATATTTCAAGTATGAGATTTCCATGGAACAAGTATGGATTAGGACTGTATAGTGTAAAGATGAGGCAAGACTGTGGGTAGAGGGATACAGGAGACCTGAGAAGAAAGATGGATTTGGAGCCAGGAAGATCTGGATTCCAACCTTGACCTTTATCAAATCCATGGATGAGTCACAACTTCATGAATCTCACTTTCCTCATCTGTAAAGTGATGCTATTGAATGGACTGTGGTGAAGACGCTACTTCTAAAAATATATTAAACTTTTACCATAGTGCCAGGCAAAGAGTACACTTTCAATAATTGCTTTTGCGTTTGAGGGGTGAAATTCTATGCAGCTCTCCAGGCACAGAGTGATCACAACTACATGGAAACTTTGACCTATCATGCACTTAATTCATCCAATTGGTCCTTCATTAATTCATGTGAGCAGTCATTTTATTGAAGAACACTTACGCAATCCCTACTATATATCAAACACAGTGGAGAAAAAGACAAAACAGGATACTTTGGCAGATGTTTTAGTATGTCTTTTCTCCCACCAAGAACAAAAGGAAAGAAAAAGTTCTTATTACTGTCCTGCATGTTGGAAACACTTGGGGAAAACCACAATCAGAAATCCTGGTTTTGGGCTAATGGCTAGTTGGGGGAGGAAACTCAACTCCAGACAAGCTCTCCTTTCAAACAGTTTTCTTGGTGTGTGTGTGTGTGTGTGTGTGTGTGTGTGTGTGTGTTTTGATGGGAAACTGATGGGTAAATTAACTCCTCCCTCCCCTGGTTGGGTTTCCATGGCCAGTCTCCATTAAGAGTCTTTACATGGAAGATAGCCCCTCTCTTTCTCACTCACCAGTGAGGACAAGGATGCCCTCTCCCTGCTCCCATAAAGGATATAAGATTCTGCCAGCCCTTCAGGACCACAAAGGTCAGCCACCTTGGATAGAGCCCTTATGTCCAGACCCCTAGAGTTCTAGGCTCTTCTGTGTTGAAGATGTGCTATGTGGGACAAGTCTGAAGAAACAGGGCCTTTGTGAAATGCCCCTTTGATGAGAAGCATAATATAAACACAAATTGCTATTCTGTCAGCTTCCTAGGAGCCACTTCAATCCGTTTGGGCACCTTTGATTTTGCTCTCTCTAATTCTGTTCCTCCTTTAAAAAATTTAATAAGAGCATGTTTTCATCTGGCCTCAAGGGAGTAATTTATTTATTTAAAGTAATAATAAAGTTTCAGCATAATCCCTAGTTCCCAAGGGGTAAGGAGACTCTTTGAACAATTTATTTTTCCCATCCTTGAAGTGTGAGGGAGACCAAGAGGCTGCCGTGTGGGGTCCCACAGTCCACTGCCATGGCAACCACCAGAGCTCTGTGCTGCCCAGCCATCACCACTGGGAAGCAGGGAGGTGGAAGATTGACTCACAGATCTCTTCTTTCCCTCTGTCTGCTGTAAGTTCCCCTTTAAGAAATTGATGGGTAAACTGGGTGTGGTGGTGCATGCTTGTAATTCTAGTACTTGGGAGGCTGGAGGATCTCAGGTTCGCGGCCAGCCTCAGCAATTTTGTGAGATCCTCTACAACTTACTGAGACCTGTTTCAAACTAAAAATAAAATAGCTACCTCTGGTAGCTCAGAGGTAGAATGCCCCTGGGTTCAATCCCCAGTACTACACACACACACACACACACACACACACACACACACACACAAATAGGGCTGGGGTGTATCTCGGAGGTAGAATGCCCCTGAGTTCAGTAGAATGCCCCTGTGTTCAATCCCCAGTACCAAAAATAAATAAATAAATAAAAAAGCTCATAATGTTCAACTCACCTCGGGCTCCAGGGTGGAGGCCCATGAGAAGCAGGGCAAGGCAGGTGGGTGGGTGCCTGCTCTGTATTTTCTCTTCATGTCACAGAGTCTGAATACTGAATACAGGGTTCTGAGAGATGAATGAGTGTGCCCAGCTTTGGGAAATAGGAAGAGTTCAAAAAGCTTGGTGTTCAGGAGTATTGGGGATGACAGAACTACCTCCACTAGGGGAAACCAACGTTATTTAACTCTTATCTGCCAGCTGATAGTTCATGTTCATTATTTCATTTAGCATTTATATGAGGCATACACCATTGTTATTCCTGTACTTTGGATGAGTGGAATGAAATTTATATGAATCAGGCCAAGCGTGGTGGCGCACGCTTGTAATCCCAGTACTTTGGGAGGCGGAGACCGGAGGATCCGGG
>PVJS01006570.1:0-59291 GCA_004027185.1 Glis glis | reverse complement strand
CCTCACTAAGGAGAGAGAGAGAGAGAGAGAGAGAGAGAGAGAGAGAGAGAGGGAGGGAGGGAGGGAGAGACAGGGAGAGAGAGAGCGAGAGCTGAGGCTGGCCGCGAACCCGGATCGTCTGGTCTCCGCCTCCCAAAGTACTGGGATTACAAGCGTGCGCCACCATGCCCGGCCTAAGATTCTATACAATTATTACAATATTATTATTATATATGATGAAATATACACATCACATTCCTTATCACTTTATGTGCATGCCCAGTTAAAACAAGCAGTTTTTGTTGCTTTGAAATTTGTACTTTGGATCAGGTTGAAAATTTTCTGATTTCCTTAAATATATTCTGAAAATCAACATAAATATTTCTAATTTTATTATATGTATAACTAGAATGATGGTGAAATCATGGGATAAAAGTCAATTCAGCAAGAACTGAGTATTTTTTATGTTCATGGTGCAACTAGATGTTAGAAGAAAAAAATTAAATGAAATGCAGGGTTTTTTAAAATAAAAATCTCAGTGTAGTTTTGATTTGCATCTCCCTGATTGCTAATGATATTGAACATTTTTCATGTATTTATTGGGCATTTGTATTTCTTCCTTTGTAAAGTGTCTATTTAGTTCAGTTGCCCATTTCTTGAGTTATTATTTTTTTAGTGTTAAGTCTTTTAAGTACTTTGTATATTCTAGATATTAGTCCTCTCTCACAGAAATAGCTGGCAAAGATCTTCTCCCATTGTATAGGCTCTCTCTTTAGACTGTTGATGGTTTCCTTTGATGAGCAGAAACTTTTTAGTTTAATGCCATCCCCATCCCATTTATTAATTCTTGTTTTAATTTCCTGAGCTTTCGGTGTCTTATTAGGGAAGTTTTCTACCTGTGCCTATAAGTTGGAGTGTTGGACCTATGCCTTCATCTAGTAATTTCATAGTCTTTGGTCTAATTTCCAGGTCTTTGATCCATCTTGAATTGACTCTTGTGCAGGGTGAGAGGTAGGGATTTAATTTCATTTTTCTACAAATGGATAACCAGTTTTCCCAACACCATTTGTTGAAAAGACTGTTTTTTCTCCAACGTATGTTTTTGGTGTCTCTGTTGAAAATCAATTGGCTGTAAGTGTGTGAATTTGTTTCTGTATCTTCTGTTCCATTGGTCTATGTGTCTGTTTTTGTGCTAATACCATGCTGTTTCTATTACTATAGCTCTGTAGTTCAACATCATTACTAGTGAGGGAGATGCAAATCAAAACTACACTGAGATTCCATCTAAACCCAATCAGAATGCCAATCATCAAGAAGTCAAACAATAATAAATGCTGGTGAGGATGTGGGGAAATAGGAACTTTTGTACACTGTTGGTGGGATTGCAAATTAGTACAGCCACTATGGAGATCAGTGTAGAGATTCCTGAGAAAATTGGAAATGGGTCTACCATATGATCCACCTAAACCATTGCTAGGTATCTTTGCAAAGGGACTGGAATCAGAATATTATAGTAATGGATGAACATCCATGTTTATAGCAGCACAGTTCACTATAGCCAAATTGTGGAACCAACCTAGATATCCATCAATGGATGAATGGATTACAAAATTATGGGATATACACACAATGGAATTCTACTCAGCAATTAAGAAGAACAAAACAATGTCATTTGCAGGAAAATGGATGGACCTGAAGAATATTATGCTAAGTGAGATTAGTCAGTCACATAAAATGAAGGGTCATATGTTTTCTTTCATATGAGGAAGCTAGGGAGTAATTGGGATACCAGAGGGACTTCAGATAATGGGAGGAGAAACTTCAGTGGAGCCAGGGAGGTGATCTAGGGGAAGGGGTGAGAGGGGGGGAGAGGGAGAATCAATGAAGGAATCACTTCCATTGACATTATGTACATATGTGAGAATCCCAATGTCAATCTCAATATCCTGTACAGGGAAGGGGGGAGTGGGGAGGGAGCCGGAGGAAAGCCCACCAAGTGCTGTGTGCATGTATGCCAGTATCACTATGAACTACATTATGATGTGAGACTATAATGCACCAATAAAAGTATAAAAGAAAACAAGTTCTTAGTTAAAATAAGGTAGAGCATTAAAATAAGATTAGGGTTTTTTGACTTATATATGTTACCCTATATATAAGTAATTTATAATATTTTTCTTTGTTGTCTTTGGGGAGGTTTGTTTACATAACAATTATATGAAATAGGCTGATCCATGTTTTGGTAATAAATGTTATAACTGCTTTTTTCTTTTGGCTTAGTAAAGATTATCAGACATGCCTCAAATTCTGATGGATTTGTGGAGACAACATCACACACTTGTCAAGATCAATTTTTTAAAAATAGCAAACATGTTACTATGAAAAAAAGCTATAAATAAAAGTTTTGCTTTCAGGTCAGCCTGTTGGACCTTTTTTGAGTAAAGAAGTGAAAACATTAATATTCTTCAAGCCTCTTTTATATGGTAATGACAACGAGGATGAATCAATCTAAAGGGGCAGTATCAATTAACCTCAATTACTACCCAAGTTACAGAGCTTTTGTAGGGCATCTGTAGATATAAGAGCTGGCGATCAGAATGTATAAGAAAATGTTCTATACATTCCAGATAGTTGACCCATACCAATGCATTACAGGTTATACATCCCTAATCCAAAAATCCAAAATCTGAAATGCTGTGTTATCTCAGACTTTGAGCACTGACATGGGAACACAAATGCAGAATTCCACACCTGACTGGTCACAGTTAAAGTGCAGATGCACTAAATTACTTCTAGGTTATGTGTATAAGGTGTATATGAAATAGGAATGAATTTTGTGTTTAGATTTGTGTCTTATCCCACAGATATTTATATATATGTACATATATGTATGTATATGTATATACACACAAATACTAAAAAATCTAAATAAATCCCAAACTCAAAACATTTTAGATCTTAAGCATTTTAGATTCCTTGTGTGACATTAAAACACTGTTATATCTGCTGTAGGTAGCTCTCAAATAATGTAGTTTTATGTTAGCTGTAATGGTTATCTTGGGCTTTTTATTGTATTTTCTATATTCTGTAATTTTTATTACTAGAGTTTATGGTAGCATTCTCTTCACCTGACACATGCCCTCTTACTCCTTTCCGACCTCTGTGGACTTCTCGAGTTCCTCACGCACTCAGGTTGAATCACTTGCATCTCTGGGTTTATGTTGAACCTTTCATAGAATTCTGTGATGTAGTTCCTTTTTGCTATACCTCATTGTCTTTCTTAAATTTAGTCAGTTGATTGTATTGCTCTTAATTCATGCTTCCATCCATGCATTCATTCACCTATTATACAAACACTTACAAAACTTCTGCTTTTGCCAAGTACCATCTGTGCTTCAGGGGTACAGAGCTGTGACATCGTTTTTGCCTTCAAGCAGTCCCATAAGTGCCACGTTAACGGTGTAGGAAGGGAGACAGACAGGAAAGGTGTATGTGGAGAAGATGGAGGGCATTTTGTAAAGGGATAGAGTTCTTTATACTCTAAAGTTTTCTAGAAGCCTCATAGGAGTTCTTGTAATATTTCCACACTCAGTGTTACTGATATCTTCCTAAATAAAATGCAGCAGTTCAGAGTAGTCTCTGGGCTCATATATATTTGGGTTTGAATATCTACCTCTTACTAATTATATAACCTTGGGCAAGTTACTCAACCTCCCACAAATGTCCTCATCTATAAAATGAAAATATAATATATACATATATATATATTATAGGGTTACTTGAATATTAAGCCATTGTCATAGGCCTCTGCTTGTTTCTGTTGTCATTATAACTTACATTATTATTATTAGACTTTGTGTTACAAGTTCTTTATTGGGATCATATTTGGTTGTTAAGAAATCTTAGTTGAGTATTGGGCTGCTTGGGTTGCAGTTCTAAAGGGATTTTATTTCCGTATTTCACCTGTGCCTTTGGGCTCCCTACATGCTTTCTTTGTTGCTAATAAGATAATTGAGAGCTGCTTATCACATAAGTCTTTCTACCCATCCTCCCCAACCAAAGAAGGCTTTTTACTTGCCACTAGTGACTTTGGCATACTTTGTTCAATTTTTAAACAGGATAAACATTACACTGTAATGATGTCGAGTTTTTTAGATAATTTTAAACAGAGGAATGACCTGAATTGAGAATCGCTTTTAAAGTCTGCTAGTAGTGTTAAGAAAGTTCCTTTCAATATTATTGTTCCTTGTGAAATGATAGTGAAAATCTAGGAGTCTAAAATATTGTCAACTTTATAAATTTCTAAATCATGGTAAGTTATAGTAGAAAATAACCTTAGAAAACAATAACTTATAGCAGATAAATTATGAACACACAGGAGTCTTTGGATAGCTAAGTTTGTACTGAAATGGTTTTTGAAATATATGATAAAGCATTAAATAACATGAATGAGCTCTTACCAGTGATCATCACTAATGTCTAAGATATTAAATATGTTCCTCAAATACTTAACTTTATATATTAGAAATGTTTCCATTTAATATGTATATGTATTTTTTAAACAGGATAGCAGTACATGAACCTTCATTTATGATTTCCCAATTGAAAATCAGCGACCGAAGTCACAGACAAAAACTTCAGCTGAAGGCACTGGATGTGGTTTTGTTTGGACCTCTAACACGTTAGTATTCTCTCTCACTTGGAGTATGATGCAAAGCATAGTTCCATCATCTTTGTGTTATTTAAGGAAGGAAAAAAATAAGAAAGGTAGTAAACCACTAAGAAGAATCATCTATTAACTGTGAAAGAAATATAATGCTGTCTTAAAAAGATAGTATAGATTTATAGAATGTAATTTTTTGCCATTGAAACATGGAATATGAATTTTCAAAGCTGGTTACCAATGTAAATGGTTGTAAAAACTACGATTAGGTGATAATTTACAATTTCCAGATTTAAGTTTGGATCTTTAAAAGAATTTTAATGTTGATGTTATTATAGCTGGATATTCATTGTAGAATTTTAAAAAAAGTACTGCAGTTTATCATAACTGATGGCATGAAGTACTAGATCCTAATGATTTCATTAGCCATCAAGAAAATAATTTTTTAGATATGGATTGAAAAAATAGAGCCACTGATGCTTTATAAAGTAACAGGAGTATCATGGCAGGAGTACAAAGTGGATAACATTATTTGATTTTTTTTTATTTTGTTGTTGTTGTACTGGAGATTGAACCCAGGAGCAGTCTACATCTGAGCTACACCCCCAGTCCTTTTTATTTTTTAGTTTTGTATTTTGAAACTGGGTCTCACTAAATTGCTGAGGGTCTTGCTAATTTGCAGAGGCTGGCCTTAAACCTATGAAATTCCTGTTTCAGCCTCCCAAGTACTGTGATTACAAGCATGTGACACCATGCCCAGTTTATTTGAATGTTTTGAAAAAGGACATTTAAGAAAGTGTTATGTCATATTTGCAAAGAAAATGAACCTTGAGCCACACCTGTAATCTCAGTACTTGGGAGGCTGAGACAGGAGGATTGAAGGTTGAAGGCCAGCCTCAGCAACTTAGACCCTGTTTCAAAATGAAAAATAAAATAGGGCTGGGGTGTAGTTCAGAGGTAGAATGCCCCTGCATCCAATTCAATAAAGAAAGAAAGAAAGGAAGGAGGGAGGGAAGGAGGGAGGGAGGGAGGGAGGGAAGGAGGGAGGGAGGGAGGAAGGAAAATGAAACCTGTGTTTCTTTACCCTGGCAGGGATACTTTTTCCCTCAGAAAGGAATATTAATATGTTTATTTCATTAAATTTCAAACTTCAGAAAGCTTTGAAAGTGTTTAAAGAGTACACATTTTAAGAAGAATTATGTTTTACATGCTTAGAAGCCAAAAAGGAATAGCAAATAAGAAAAATGGCTTTCACAATTGATAAACTAGGATACTAATGTTTATTCCACCTAAATTCTTGGAGGTAGAAGACTTTCAGATTCCTATGATACCACCTTGGGGATGGCCCTTCTAGAAAAGGGTTACTGGAGTGATTGAATGGATTCCATGACTTTACTGGTGGTGGTTTGGCTCAGGCTAAGAGAGCAGCTGGTGAAACAGCTGGAACTTCCGTTTGTGAGAGTTGGTGGAAATGCACTGTTGGTGGAAACTGCAAACCCTAGGAGGCAGAGCTCTGCTGAAATGCCAGGCGTTCCACAGATATGATCCCCTCACTAACCTTTTCCTTGTCCCGAGTCCTCAACTGAATCCACTGGGGGATTGTCTTCTGTGAGATTCTCATTTTTTTCAAGTGAATGACTGGTGAAAATAGGAATTAAGGTGTAGAATTTGTGTTTAAATAAAATTTGGTCAGGAATATTTATATTCCCTTTATTAACAGTGAAGCAAACCACTTTCTAGGTCAGAGAATAATATGAAGTTATCTGAAAAGAAATCAAACTGGTCTCAAAGAACATTGTAAACAAATATTTTAATAGGCAAACCAGTTAAGAAGTTAATGATGCATTACTTTCTAAATGTGTTTGTCTTAGAATTATTATTTGAGCAAATGAGTATCATAGTCAGAACACCCCTGCTAGATTCATAAAAAACTAGCTATGTCAAATGACTAGAGAGAGATTTTAAAGGTGTTGCCAAATCTTTTCCAATTTGTGGTGCTTATTGTAGAGTTTGGGACTTGTCCATCAATTTATTCTTATTGCTGCTGATTATATTTCAGCCAAAGTGAGAGAACAGGGCTCATAGTTGAAGCATAGCCGGAGCTGAACCTCTCACGTGGAGGCAACATTAGAAACAAATCCCTAAGACTGCAGCCTCTGCAGTGCATCGCTTCCACCGTGGGTGAGGGTGTGTGCTCTGGAGATGGCGAAACTGGGGGTCTCTGGTCTAGAACTCGCTGCTTATCACACTGAGCAAACAGAGATGAACCCTAGGCCTGTCAGCATAATAGTTAGGGATTTCTGTAGAGCTTTTCATCTAATCAAACATGTAAAATGTCTTCCTGCTGGAAGCCTGGGCATTTAGGCAGTATTCTACTATAAACTACATCTCTTTGGAATATTCAAACAGTACATTGTATTAACTGTCATTGTGTCTCCCAGGGAGCCACCTGAAAATTAGTGTGTATTGGCAGTCAGGGCTAAATTTACAAATTATTCAAATAGTGGTTTCTGTGAGTTGTGTCACCAAAACCAGCAGGCCCTGGCACCTTCCTTTTCACTTTAGATGTAGTGCTGGGGCTAGCATCATCCCTAATCCTGGCAGATCAGGGAATGAGATCTTGCTCTTTCCTCTTTGTCTTGGGCTAATAGCCACGTAAAATGGAATGCTTGCTGTGACTATTTAACCCATGTTTTCTCAGCACTATTCACATTTTGGGTTGGACAGTTCTTAATTACTGGCAGAGGGGAAGAGGGGGAGGAGGTTGTCTTGTGCACTGTAGGATGTTCAGCAACATCCCTGGCCTCTACTCACTAGAAGCCAGTAACAACTCTCCATAGCCTACCACCTTCTAGTTGTAACAACAGACATTGCCAAATGTCTGCTTGGGGGGATATCCCCTGCCATTGAAGACTACCAATGAACATAATTACATAGCTCCATGCTTGGGGAAAATGCTTTTTAGTGAATGATTGCGTTTTCAGTTTCTATCTCAGTGATAGCTGCCTAACTTGACCGAATGAAAGGAGTTGGAATGATAATAGTGGCACTCTTTATGACCTTCTTCATCCCACAAAGACCTGTTCTCGTAGCATGTGATTGGAGATGCTTTTGCTTTTTAAAGGGTCCCCATGACTTGTGTGGGCAGGGATATAGGGCATGTTGTATCTATGTGCATTTATCTCTGCTCTTCTGTAGGTCCTGTATATCAGGTAATGATAACAAGTGTATAGATTACTTGAAGAAAGAAATTTTAAAAGGCTTAGAATTTGTATATGGGAACTAGATCTTCAGTATTTTTGGTTTTGAATACCTACTAAAAAAATGCCTCTCTGCATTCTATTACACTCATAGATTAATTTAACTATCTGTAATTCTTTTCATAGGCCCACCTCATAACTGGATGAAGGACTTTATTCTCACAGTTTCTATAGTAATTGGTGTTGGAGGGTGCTGGTTTGCCTATACACAGAATAAGACGTCAAAAGAGCATGTTGCAAAAATGATGAAAGACTTAGAGAGCCTACAAACTGCAGAGCAAAGTCTAATGGACTTACAGGAGAGGTAAGTTAATAAAGTCTCAACTCTTGTTATCCATGTAAGGAAACACAGTGTGTAAAAAGGTAGTGTCAGCGTGTGTGTAATCACTCATATTTAGGTTAGCGTGCCCATAGGAATATATGCTTATTTCACATTTTCAGAACATATTGCATAATTATAGACTTATTATGAATGATATTTGGGAATAAGGTCAGTAGAAGTAAATCAGATATAGATGGCATTACATGTGTAGTTAAATTTTATTTTTAACTTGATTTAAATAATTATGAATTTCTCAAAAATCTCTTTGCAGTAGCATATTTCCCTGTTGCCCCGTCTTTTGAGCCCAAGATAACTAAAATAGCTGTATAGTAGGTTGCTGATATTTTTATTACCCAAATTTAAGATTAATAGAAGATGATGTGAATTCTGGTTAAAAATGTATCAGATTGCATGACAGTTTTTTTTCTTTCATATAAAATGAAATTTTGGAAACTTTCCTGAGGAATTTTCATTTTTATTGTTCTCTAAGGCTTGAAAAGGCACAAGAAGAAAACAGAAATGTTGCTGTAGAAAAGCAAAATCTAGAGCGCAAAATGATGGATGAAATCAATTACGCAAAGGAGGAGGCTTGTCGGCTGAGAGAGCTAAGGGAGGGGGCTGAGTGTGAACTGAGTAGACGCCAATATGCAGAACAGGAATTGGAGCAGGTACTTATATATTTTTAAAAATATATTTGTTAGGATATTTATGTTGCCACTCCGAGGAGCCAGGTCCTGTTTCTGTACAGTCTTCTACATTTAGATCCACTGTATACTGTTCCTCAGTTAATGAAAAAATTCATTTGTTCATATTCTTACCATTGATCCAATCCATATATTAAAAAACAAGGTAGTAACTGAAAGATAAAGTTACCAAGTTCATTCTTTTTAAAATCTTATTTCATGCTGTATGAATTGTCTTGAGCACATTTAAGGTGTTTATTTAACATCTGTAATATGTTTGAGTTTCTAGCTATTAACCTGGTAAAATAAAGTATATCTAATTTTGAATTTCTCTGCAGAGGTAAATGATCTCTATTAGGCATCTATTTGAATCCTGTTAAATGTTTTTAGAATATGATCTAAAAGTTCTGAAGCTGTCTCAAAGATGTTCTTCATAATATTTGCTTCGCCTATTCAGTTACTCAAAATAGAATGTAGGCCTTCGGGCATTGCACAGAGTCCTTTGAGAGGATGGGGCTCTGGGAGTATTTAATTTTATGCAATGTATTCATTTCCTATTTCTGCTGTAAAAAATGTCACAAACGTAGAGGTGTAAATAAACATAGGTTCCTTATTTCACAGTTTTGGAAATCAGAGTATAAAATGGGTCTGCAAGACTGTGATTCTGCCGCAGCCTTCTACAGGATCTGTTTCCCTGTCTTTCCCACTTCTAGAGGCTGCTTCCTGTTCTTGGCTCATGGCCCCTTCCTTCATCTTCAAAGCAATATACTTGAATCTCTATTTCTGTTGTCCCATCTCCTTCCTCTCACTTTGACTCTTTCTTTACTTATAAAGAAACTGAGGACTAAAATGATGATTGGGAGATGTGCTCAGATTTAAAGACTTACTGTGATGCAGAGGCAAGAACCTAGATATTCTGCCTCCCACTTTATTTTATGCACTGTTGC
Organism: Glis glis; assembly: GCA_004027185.1. NCBI lineage: Eukaryota > Metazoa > Chordata > Mammalia > Rodentia > Gliridae > Glis > Glis glis. The sequence continues at coordinate 49,437 of PVJS01006570.1, read as the reverse complement.
CTTCTTAATACATCATTAAATAAGAAATAAGAGTTATGTGATGAATGAGTTTTAATTTGTCTTATGAGAAATGTCCACTGTGCATTACTATTTCTTGCCATTTTGGGAGGATTTATATGACTGAACTCAGGGGATTCTGTTAACTAGGCTTCCCTCACACCCCAGACATCTGTTTTTTTTTAAATCATTTTCCTGTAAGGAATTTGTTCTTTTCAGTCGACTCATACATATTTTCTGCCATGCCTGTTTACCTGGCAAGCGTAATCTGTACAGAATGTAGCAAAGTATCAGGGAGTTTAAAAAAAAAAGGCCTATCCAAAATTATATTGTGTCTAAGAATTAGATATGATGCCCTTTATACTCTTGTGAGAATTCCCTGCTTATTTCCACCGTTGGTTTGTTCCCAGGACTAACAAGCTTGTTAGCTATTTTTCTGACCCTTGCAGATAAAAAAGAACAAATCAGAAAAATAAAAACTGATAGGAGTATTTCACAGGTGACTGCTTCACAGTGAGAGAGAAGACACAATACTAAAAAAGGAGCCAAGAATCAGGAACTCTCTAATCTGAGGTTTTGGGCATAGGGACCTCACACCTCTCAGTAGTCCTGAAGGTTACCATGATATGATGTGCCATTATGAACATCATAATCCTAAGGAGATCTTGAGTCAATAAGAGGTGGCTTAATGGGGGAAATGGGCATTTTAGAAAAAACTGTCCAACATGATTATATTGATAAGAAACACAATTTTCTGAGTTCTTACTGTGTGCCAGAAGTGTATGCCACACACGTTGCCAATAGTTTGCTTGTAAATTTTAATCCTTGAAACTTGTACACATCCTCAGATGAGGTGTGTTAGAGAGGTCAATAACTTGGCTATGGTTACACAACCATTACATGACCAAGGCAAGATTTTACACGTCATATTCCAAAATCTGTGTTTTCCCATACTGCTGTTAAAAGCTTCATTGATAGAAGTAAGTTTAACTGGGAAATTGATTTGCATATAATGTCATGTAACCTACACTTCCATATAGTTTGAAGCACCATTACATTTTTTTCTGAGAGATACTTGACTTCTCAAAATTAGAAGGTAGGAAAATGTGGTATGTATTTTTATAGTGTTATTTTCCCCTAAAACAAAGAAATGGGTGACTAATGATATCACTTTATATTTCATGCAGTTTAAGTAGCTTTCAGATCAATTACTTTGTTCTTAAAAAAGTCTGAAGAAACTTGAGGTTGTGATAAATAATAATACCACTATTCTACACAAGATAATAAGGTTCAGGAGGTAAGGAACTTGCTGGAGAGTTCAGAGATAATAAGTAATAAAATTGGGTCAAGAAGCCAGGTTTTTAGATATTTAGGCTATTTCTTTCTATGACATGTCATTTACTTATTACTGTTTTATTCCTTTTTTTTTTTTTTTTTGGTACCGGGGGTTGAACGCAGGGGCGTTCTACCTCTGCGCTACGCCCCCGGCCCTATTTTTTATACTTTATTTTGAAACCGGGTCTCACGAAGTTGCGGAGGGCCTCACTAAGGAGAGAGAGAGAGACAGAGAGAGAGACAGACAGACAGGGAAAGAGCTGAGGCTGGCCTCGAACCCGGATCCTCCGGTCTCCGCCTCCCAAAGTACTGGGATTACAAGCGTGCGCCACCACGCCCGGCTGTTTTATTCCTAACATACAAAAATTGTGTAAATAATATCATCCTATTTTTAAACAGTAAGTCCTCATTTGCAAAAGTTATTAACTAGTCAATTTCACTTTGTTCATTTTTATAAATAACAATATAATTCAAACTAAAGATTGAGATTTGGATCATATGATACATTTATGAATAATAGAGAAAACAGTTAAATAGTTGTCATTATTGGCAGGTCATAATTTTCACACGTTTGAGACATTTAAGAGTCAATCTAAACATTGTTCGGCCCCAATTGATGCTAAAAATACATAGTTTCTATGTTAAATATATTTCTATTGAACTTTCTTAGGGAAAATATATTTATGTAAATAACATTAAGGAAAATATGGCTTATAGAGAATAGTTTGAATGAAATGTGTTGAGATTTTCTGTATACTTTGGAAATGGAAATTATGTGGAAATTTTATTTTAAAATCTTGTGAGAAGAAGGGCTTGCTGACATCCACTTCGTGGTGTGTTGCAGAACTGCATGTCATAGGACCTGAGCTTAAATTCTCTCTTCCTGAGAGATTAGCAGGGACGCCACACAGCTTACCCAGCCGTCTTATTAAACACATATTGTCCCAAGCACGTTGCATAATGAATCATGCCAGGCAAACGTTGCCTAGAATTTGCTCTCAGCTAGTAAGTCCTATCTTACCCTTACTTTTAATGACTTGACTATTTAGTGTCCCCTTGTGAACTTAAAAAAAAAAAACGAGTTAAAAAATATTTTCTACACAACTCTTTTTTTTCCACAGTATCTAACAGCTGCTCTATTTCTTTATCAGAATTTTGTGTATAGTCCTCTTTTTAGTTTATTCTGGCACACGATGAAGTTTATTTAAAACGCTGGGTTTGTTCAGATCAAACACTCCTTTGCACTTTGGCTTGGGAATGGGGTTTCAGTTACCTTAGCTCTGAGGTTAGTCCATCTGCAGTCAGGCGTACCACAAGCAGAACGCTCTGGAGTTCACCCACTGCTGTGTCTGAGGTCCTGAGTTGTATGTATACAATTCTATAAATTCCATCGTGTGTCTTCACACATCTTTAGTTTGTACTCTTGCTAGTTTTAAAATATACCACTCCAAGAATAGATTATCTTTTACTTCTATGTCATTTTCTTAGTGAGGGTTTCCATAAGCTATTTATTTTCCCTTAGCAGTTACTACCACCGAACACACTAAGCTTTTTAGTTTCTTCTCTACTTATTGCCTGGCTTTCTTAAAGAGCAGGTGGGAGAAATAACACAACATCCTTCTCTGAGTGCTACACATAGTTTCTCAAGGAAAATCAAGTAGATCCTCACTCATGATCTATTTCTCAAATTTACATATGGTTTGTAAAAGTCTACTTTTTGGTATATTAGGACCAGTGAATCGAGTAGAAGTGGTAAAACAGACTTTAGTAAGTAGATAAAACAGTGATAAATAAGTGGGATAAAGAAGGTATTGTGAATAACTAAAGGAAAAGTTTAATTTAAAAAATAAGTGTACAGTTAAGGAGCTACAATATGCTCTTCTGGGAACATTAAGTGGAGTAATAGATAGGTATCTACCTGATTTTGGATATTTCATTATATCCCTACTTTATAAACAAAAGTGCACTATGGGAAAAGTATGATCAGGTTTCTTTTTCTTTTCTTTTTTCCTTAGTGCTGAGGATTGAACCCAGAGGCATTCTACCTCCGAGCTATACCTCAGCTCTTTTTATTTTTTATTTTGAAACCAGAGTCTGGCTAAGTTGCTGAGGCTGGCCTCAGACCTCTGTTCCTCTTGTCTCAGCCTCCCAAGTGCTAAGATTACAGGTGTGTGCCACCACACCCAGCTGAGATCAGTTTTATTTTGTATATGCCCTGTATTTCTTTCCCTCACAGTAAGCTTGAGTACCATAAAATATAAAAACTAAATTCTGCAACCTAAGATGTGTATATAAGCCATCTCTACTCTCTCTGGCTTTACAACTTTGCTTAGTAAATTCAAGATGCACTTAAAACTCCAGCTTTAGTTTTAATGTGAGAAATATATTGTATCTAAACTTAATGAGTTAAAAAGATGTTTTTGTAAAGAACATAAGTTGGGTTTTCTTTACTTTTACTACTAAAATTGTTTTAATCCATCCTTCTTCCATGCCTCCCTTTCTTTCTTCTTCCAGGTTCGCATGGCCCTAAAAAAGGCTGAAAAAGAATTTGAACTGAGAAGCAGCTGGTCTGTTCCAGATGCACTTCAAAAATGGCTTCAGTTAACACATGAAGTAGAAGTACAGTACTACAATATTAAAAGGCAGAATGCTGAGATGCAGTTAGCTATTGCTAAGGACGAGGTACTACCTTTATTTCAACATTTGGTAAATTTGTTTCCTAGGCTGCTTTCTAGAGGGATTAATCAACTGAGATACGAAGTTCTGAATGAAAGTTTTATTATTGTAGTAAATTAGGGCTTACTGTGTAAATTGACTGTTGTAATCATAGGCTTTAAAGTAAGATTACTGTATGTAGAGAAGTGCATAGCTTTCAAATGTGCCCTTAGTGTCCTTTAAAATTATCATTATTATCATTATCATAAATGTTTTATACGGAGCTTTTCTCCTCTAGGTTGCTGCTTCATATCTGATTCAGGTTAGTAGTTATGAGAAATTAATGTTTGCCACTTATTAAATTGTGTGGAATAAGAATAAGTCTTAATCTGAATTATAGCAAAAAATAAATGCTCAGTTCACTAACACCTCTGTTGCAGTAGGATATAGTTAATGTTTTTCTATTACTTTTAATAGACGATTCAGGTGTTTTCTCAGCCATAGAAATGAGAGAAAAATGCTCCAGAACGAACTTGTAGAATACATTGATTGGCTTAGGAAAGCATGCTTTCTCCCTCATCTGTTTTCTTTTTTGGAAAACAGGGCTATATCTTGGCTAATAATTCTCCTCTGGTTTTATGATTATTAATATATTCAAAACCAAAATAAACTTTATTAGTATATGTGTGTTTATTTGAAACCTAGATTTATTTCTCTCCCCTTGGGTTTCCAGGCAGAAAAGATTAAAAAGAAGAGAAGCACGGTTTTTGGGACTCTGCATGTTGCACATAGCTCCTCCCTAGATGAGGTAGATCACAAAATTCTGGAAGCAAAGTAAGAATTTTTTTTAGCTATCTGCACATTTGCTGTTGTGTTGAAATGCATAGCTTATAGACAACTTTTATTTAAATTGATCATTGAATTATAGACAATTCAATATATTAAATAATTTATAATAATTCTAAGACTGGAAATTTTTTCTTGAAAAAAATCAGTTAATTGCCATGTCTGTTCATGTAGTTGCTTTTTTTTTTAGTTCCCTATTAAAGACTCTTTGTTGCAACAAGTAATTCCTATATTGACTTTTCAGAAAAGCTCTCTCTGAGTTGACAACTTGTTTACGAGAACGGCTCTTTCGCTGGCAACAGATTGAGAAGATCTGTGGCTTTCAGATAGCTCATAACTCTGGACTCCCCAGCCTGACCTCCTCCCTGTATTCTGATCACAGCTGGGTGGTCATGCCTAGAGTCTCCATTCCACCCTATCCAATTGCTGGAGGAGTTGATGACTTAGATGAAGATACACCCCCAATAGTATCACAATTTCCTGGTAAGTGGTGAGTTTAACAAAAGTGTTGGTGCAGTTTTTAAAGTAACCTTCTATTATGTCCTTTTAAGAATCATGTATTTTGAAATCTATTACAAAACTTTGTTCATCTTTCTTTTTCTTTTTCCCTTTTTTGTTAATAATTTAAGAGAATACTATAAAAGGTACATATATATTCGTTGTGTATGTATATTTTAGATGCAAAATATAATGTTCTATTAAAAATATGAATACTTGATTGATTTGCATAATTGATCAACAAATATTAGAGAAAATTATTATAACTCACTGTAGTACATGTTGACTATAGGACTTTGTTTTTAGAACATTGCTTATAATTACACTGATATGATGGAGTCTCATTAAAAACATAATTGATGGTAAAGATAGCACATTATAAATGCTAAATCATTTTATGAATGAAGTGCTGAGTTTTGAGGAAAAACTTCCTTGCAAGGCACTTTAACCTATATAGAGAAATAAAAATTAGGGGAACATCTCAGAAACCTGGGTTTGAACTCTCGCTCTGCCACTAAACTACTGTGAACTTTGAGTCAGTCTGTGACTTATTTTAAATTGAGTTACCATTCTCAATAGTCATGTTTTTTAGTATTTTGTCTTGCTTTTTGAATTCTGTCCCCCATCTCCTCCCTCCCTCCCTTCCACCCTCTCTTTCTCTCTTTGTCTTTCTCTCTCTCTCTCTCTCTTTTTCTTTCTTGTACTGGGGGTTGAACCCAGGGGCACTTACCTCTGAGCTATACCCCCAGCCCTATTTTATGTTTTCTTTTGACACAGGGTCTCATGAAGTTGCTGAGACTGGCTGCAAACCTGTGATCCCCTGTCTCAGCCTGTAGTACTGGGATTACAGGCGTGTACCACCACACCTGGCTCTGTCCTTTCATTGAAAGAGTAGTATTACCCTGCTCTATTTAACTCATACAGTACTGAATCAATTTGCCTTTTAGCAAAATCAAACTGTTTGATTAGAAAAATGTGTAATTTTTTTATTGCTAAGTAGAACTCCTCTCAAAGATAGTTTTTTGCATGTAAAGTTTTCATTATATTACTTAGATACACCCTATGCTTTGGGAATATATTTTTAGTAGGAAGGTGAGATTTAAATATTTTTACTTTTGATTTTTTGCAAAGATACAGAGTTTTTGAATGTACTTTTTGGTGTCTTTCTTGTATTAGAAATTATTTGAAAAGCTCTTCGTCTTTGTTTTTGCCTGCTGGATCCATTTTTCCAATATTTGTAACTTTTTAAAAACAGTGTATATAAAACAAGGTTCCAAAGAATGGAGAACAAAATTTAATCCTTGATTGCCTAAAAACTTACATGGAGATTTTAGTTTTAGAGGCCAATCAAATCATGATACATGAGTATTTTTAATTTGAATTTTTCTACCCAACAGTTACAACTTTCCTGAAGTTAGGATTTAGAAATGGTTCCAGTTTTATAAAACAACTTTATGAAATAAAGCCCTTAATTTGCACTGTTAGTCAGTGACTGTGTGCTTTATTATTCCTGTGGTTTTGATTCTCTGAGCTCGAGGTTCACCTGTACTAGGACATGAGGAGGCCGTGAAAACTTAGAGCAGGTGGGAGAGGAAGGCAGATTGTCAGTGCAGGGAACAGAAATGTGTGACCTTGTTCCTTTCACTTGCAAAGTCGTGGTGGCAGCATAGTTTGTATGTAGAACCATCTAACTCTACAATTTGAACATTGTTCATTGTGTTTGTTTACTTGAATTAAATTCAAGCTTGACAAATACAGAGCTGATTCATAAGTATATGTATTTGTTTGACAACTCTAGCTTTTTAAAGTTGCGATTTTTCCTTAAAACCTGTAATTATTCAGTATCATAACTGAGCTAGAGTATGCATTCCCTAAATTAACTAATTATTTTCTTCACCTTTTAAAAAAACACTTTTTATGGGGCAGGGTGAGGGCAAAATATCCAAACACCCATTAGAAGAAAACACTTATACCAAATGTGAATTATTTGCCCAAGCTTTAAATGTTTGTAGTATACAAAGAAATTCGAACTTTTAAATATGAAAAAGTGCATGAATTGATTTTATTTTTATTTTTTTATTTTTTTGGCAGTACCTGGGATTTTGGCAGTACCAGGGTCATTCTACCTCCAGGCTACACCCCCAGCCCTATTTTTTTATTCTTTATTTTGAAACGGTCTCACTAAATTGCGGAGGGCCTCATTAAGTAGCTGAGGCTGGCTGCGAACCCGAATCCTCCTGTCTCAGCCTCCTGAGTACAGGGATTACAAGTGTGCGCCACCACGCCCGGCATGAGTTGATTTTAAATTTAATGTTATGTTTTAGAAATGCTCTGGTCAAATTTTTTATTGCTAAGACATAACTCAAGTCACAGATTACAATTTGAGAGCTCTGCTCCCACCTAGTGGCACCACCGTGCTACTCCATTCTGCTTAGTTATGAAAGCATGATTTCTGGGTGGATCTGACCAACTGGAAGCTGATAGCAGTAGAAGAGACCTGTAGGATGAAAGTGCTTCATTTATGTACTTCCTCAGTGGTTTTAATTTTTCTTTTACCATAAGTATGTGTAAATTTTATGTTTGAAATAATGACAAGAAACATGCTTAAGACCCAAGTAAAAAATTCTAACACAATAATGTCTGTGTTTAATTATATATGAAGAAAAATCAGAAAATATCAACAGCTCTCTGTGGATTGGAGAACAAAACATAGTTTTTTTCCTCTGTTTTTTAGTTTCTTCTAAGTGCTGGTTGTTTGAGGGTTGCAAATATTTTCTCCTTAGGCTTTTTAATGACAGATTTGTGAATCTGATTTTGGCTTTTTATGTCTTTTTCAAAAGAATGATAAATTGTTACTTGCTCTTCTGCAACTTTTTGGATTTTCCTTTAATCCCTTAGTCCTTTAATCTACCTGGATGTTATTTTTGTTCAGAGTGTGAGGTTGGAATCTAAATATATCTCTTGATGTATGGGTAAACAGTTGTTGCAGCCTCATTCCTGCTTCATCCCTGCTGACTTGTAGCACCCCTCTTCTCCAAAGACACACGGATGCTTCTAGCTCGCCATTTGGGTCTGTTGGCTCCACTGTGCTTTAGTTATAGCTTTGTAGGAAATACTGATATTTGATAAAATGAATCTTCCTATATTATTCATACTCAGAATTCCTACTCCTTAGTAAAAGTTGAAAGATATACTTGACTGGTTATTCTTACAGATTTTAAGATCTGCCTATGAAATTCCATGAAAATTTCTACTGGGAATTTTGTGTGTGTGTGTGGGGGGGGACTTTCTTTGAATTTGTTTGATTTGTATTTTTAAATACAATTAATAGTTTGTTTTCGAAGTGCTGATCTTATAGCTCTTTTGTAGTTACATATGTTACCTTTCTTTAAACAATTATATCAAATTGCTTGTTGCTGATGAAGAAATGCTGTTGATTTTAGTATGCTGATCCTGTATCTAAAAATGTTATTGAATTCCCTCATGATAGTTTTTGGATTTTTCTTATGCCTTTTTTGTTGTTGTTATTGTCCAAACTGAGACCTCCAGTAAAATGTTGAATAAAAGTGGTGATTGCAGGCAATAATGATTGCCATTTCTGACTTTAAAGAGAATGCTTGCATTATTTCACCACGAAGTTTTTTTCTCTATATATATTTGATAGATTACTTTTAAGTTAAATAAATTAACTTCTATTCCTATTTTGCTAAGAATGTCTTTTCTTTTAAATCAGTGGGTGTCAAATTTTATCAAATTCTTTTCCTGCATATTTGAGGTGATCACTCTTTACTTTCCCTTTATTCTGTTAAATTTAAATATTTTCCATTAAATGTCAGTGAAAGTATAATTATCTCAATGTCTTCTTATTTTTATTTGTATATCTATTTTGCAGTGCTGGAAATTGAACCCAGAGCCTTGTGCATGCTAGGAATATACTGTACTACTGAGCTACACCCCATCTCTCAATGTATTATTTTTATAATAAGTTGGATTTGGTTTGTTATATTGTTTTATTTAGAGTTTTTGCATCTTTAATCATATATTGTGTTAGCCAATGATTTTCCTTCACAACACTTTGATTTTAGTATCTAGATTATATTAGCATTGTAAAATAAGTCAGGGAACACTGCTTTTTCTTCTATTCCATTCTACTCTTAAGAGAGACTCTTAATGTTGTGGCTAAGAACTGGAGCTCTGGAACAAGACCGCTTGGGTTTGGATCCTTACCTTCCCGTGCTTTAATTGTGTAACCTGTGGGAGAGATTGTCTGGAGTCTGTGTTCACTCTTCTGTAAAACATAGCCCACCTTATGGTGATATTTTAAAATTTAAATTAAATGATGCCTATAAAGCATTTAGAATAGCCCTGCCCTGTAGTAATTGCCCAATTAATGTTATTAATTTTTATTCTATAATATGAAATAGTTTAAGATACAGATTATTTAAAAAATTACCTATAAATTGAACTTGATGTGTGTATTTTGGTGGGGATGAGGAGGAGACAGTTTTGTTTTTTGGTTTTTTTTGGCACTGGGGATTGAACCCAGAGGTATTCTACCTCGGAGCCACACCCCCAGCCCTATTTTTTATTTTTTATTTTGAAACAGGGTCTCACTAAGTTGCGGAAGCCTCACTAAGTAGCTGAGGCTGACTGTGAACCTGCGATCCTCCAGTCTCAGCCTCCCAAGTACTGGGATAACAAGTGTGCACCACCATGCCTGTTCTAATTTCTAATATATCCCTTCCTTGAAATATACAGTATCTCAAAGTATACATTTTGGTTTCTAACTATACATCTGTTTTGGTTTTTGTTTGATTATTGATTTTTAAAAAACATCCTTATTTATTGGTTTATTGTTTATTGTTAGATTGCTTTGAGATTAGAGAATAGTGTCTGTATGGCATTTAATTTTGGTATTTACTGAAACTTGTTAATTGACTTAGTATTTATTCAGTTATATTTTTCAAATGTTAGTAGATCCATATCTGAAAAGTACATTTCAGTAATTGTTAGTTACAGGGTACTATACAGTCTTTTAAATCAGGTTTTATAATAAAATCTTTTATACTTACACATTTTTGTCTGCTTTTCTATCATTTTCAGAGAGGTGTTTGTTAAAATCTTCCACATTAATCAATTTCTTCTTATAATTCTCACCAATTCTGTTTAAATAGTTTGAACCAAGTTATTTGGTGAGTACAAGTTCAGATGTAATGTCTTTTTGTAGATTAATTGTTCCTTTTATAATTAGGTAGAGACTGTTTTATGGCTAATATCTTTTGCCTTTAAGTTTGTACTACCTGACACTAAAATAGCTATAATAAGCTTTCTTTTGATTAATGTTTGCCTAGCATATCTTTTTTGCTTTTTTCATTTTAGGAATTTTCCCTCATTAGGCTCTAGATATATCTCCATGAAAAAAAGTAATAACTTTGTTTTTGCATCCTGTTTGAGAATCTCTGTAGCCAGGTATGGCAAATTTAATCCAAATATATTTAACCTGCTTGCTCACCTATTTGGATGTATTTCAGGGATCTTGTTTGTGGTTTCTGATTTTCACACCTCTTCTCTGCTTCTCTACTGTTCTCCTGAACAATGAGGGATCCTCAGATGCTTTTAGTTTAGCAACCCCTCCCTCATCTTATATGTTCATAGTGTCCAGTGTTTTGTTTTGTGTGGAATGTCCCATAAAATAGTCATTGTTTTTTGTTGTGTTTTCAATCATTGTTTAGATATACTTATGTATACTTAGATAAACTTATGTATTGCTTATATATATTTATCTCTATTTAGCATTACACTTTACATTTTACTTCTTCCTTTCTCAAACATACATTTTTTTAGGAAAAGTTCTCTCCTTTTATCAACTCTTGAGTGAGAAATACTTTGTCTTTGCCAGAAAATGCCCTTATTTTCACTCTTACTTGAGAGTAACAGTTTAACTAGATAGAAAATTCTAGATTAACAGATTTGATTCTATATTCTTTAGGGTATTTTGAAGTTGTTATGGTTGCTGTTGAGAAGTTTGTAGTTCGTCAAACTGTTCTAATTTCTTTTTAGGTAATTTTTTATTTATCTCTGATTGCTTAGAAAATGTTTCATTGTCTTTGTTGTTTGGTTTCACTATAATATGATTGGGCTTTTTTTTGTCTGATACTTAGTGTGTTTCTTGAATCTGAAGATAGGTCTTTTATCACTTCTGAAGAAATTATTAAGCATTATTTCTTTGAATATTTTTTCTCTCCATTCCCTCTAGAATATTAGCTATATAGAAATATTAAGACTAGTATTAGCCTATTATTTGTGTCTTGGATCTTATTTTATTTTTCATATCTCTTCACCTTTCTTTTTATAGTCTTTTTATCTAGCTGTGCTCCATTCAGCAAAATTTCTTCAGATCTATCAGCTAGATTACTAATTCTTTCATCAGCTTTGTTTAGTTTTGTTTTAACCTTTTGCTTTTTTAATTTTAATGCTTATATTTTTCATTTCTATTAGTTGTCTTAAGTTTTTCATCAAATCTTTCTTTTTTAATGATTTTTTCTTTTCTCATATTCAAATTTGTTTTGTAGTTTGATGATTTTAAAATCCTTATTTTTTAGTTTCCAGTTGATAATCCTATTGTTTTTAATTGATTACTATAGCAGTTTCTTATGTTTGTACAGATACCCTGCCTTCTCTCTCCTGTTGTGTAATTTTTTACTGAGCTGTTTTTAAAGGGATTTGCATTTTTTCTCCTATAAAACACTTTCTGAGAGGTTGGGGTATCCCTCAAAATTATTTTCTTTGCATCTGTCAAGAGTTTCGAGGATATCAGGCCCAAGTTTTACATTAACTTTTTGGATTAGCATTTCATGGATCTTTCTGGGGGTATGAACATAAACTCTTAAGGAGATACAGGCCTGGAGTATTTTCACAGAGCCTTTGAAATCCCTATGTCTAGGGCCCCCCCCCCCCATACCATTTCACTAAGGAGTGTGGCCCTTCTTGGCATTCATTTACAATTCTAGTTCCTTACCTTATATAAGGAACTTGAGGCCTAATTTTATATCCCCTTATTAAGCCCTAAGCCCCTTTATTACTGAGTCTGATAACCTCCCACAGCAATTGTAGCATCATTAAAAGACCTATTAGCATTTACTTTTATTCTCTTTGTTTTGGCATCTGAGAATTTGCTTTTCTTGCTTACAAGCTCATCTCCACATTTAAAACCATGTCATAGTGCTTGGAAGTATGTTTTGAGAGATTGGGAGATAGTGGTCAGATTATCTTTGACTGTCATATTGCTGGAACGAGAAATGCATAAGTATATACATTACTTATTAATTTGGGTTGTTAATAGGGGAATTCCTTATTGAAAACAAAGATTTTTCTTCTCTGCTATAAGAAACACATCACAAAATAGTTTGTAAGTATAGGATCGTATAAAATTGCTATTTAATTCTTAATTAAATTCTTAATATTCTTAATATTAGACTAAAAATTTATCTTAGAGGTAAATTTCTGTTCAGTGACATTAAATGTATCATTTACTCCTAAAAATCATAGGTGAGAATGAATGTTCAATCTTATTAGGAATTAATAATGGCCTGAAGTTACCATAAAACATCCATATTCATATTATACAAAGGAAAGCTTGATACAAGACCCAAATGTATTGCTTTTTAATTTTTCCCTAAATTTTATGATGTTACAAGTATAGTTAAACCTGTGTAGATCTTCTCAAGTAACAAGGAAGAAGGATTCCAAGTATACATGACTCTAATGAAAGGACTTTTCAAGGCAAAAGAGATGATGACATATTTAAGATGAAATTTTTAGAAAAGCTTATTGAGTTGTAATAAAGAATTTATAGATGTGACCAATTTTACGATTATCCTCTTTGGTATATTGTTCAATAAATTAGTTAGAATTTCCCTTACATAAACTGTTTACCTCAGTCTTCATACTTCTCTATGCAGTATTTTTTCATCCCTGTGGCTACTACTTATTTTTCCAAGCAGTGATTCCTCTCAGACATTCCAGTCACTCTTGACTGAGTATTGTTACTTTTACTGCATATTTTAAATAACCAGTGATTGCTGAGAATGACTGCAGTATCTGCTGTGACTTGTAGAATTTAATTATCTGTGTGACATTGAACACATTCTTTTAGTATTCACAGGACATGGTTTCTTCTTTGGCAGAGTAAGAACATCAGACTAAAGATTCACAAGGTCCCTTCTCATTCTCTAGCATATGAATCATAAATAAGTGAGAGACAGTTCTAATGCTTGTCTACTAAACTATATCAGTGTTCTATCATTTGTGTCTGGAAAAAAAAGCCGTGTGCAATATTAAACATTTCAGAAATATTTCAGAAATATTCTCTTTATTTTACCTTATTTTCTGTTTCAGTCCGTCAGGTTATTCCAGTGGTTATTTGTGTTTCATCATTCATTGCTTTATTCATTAAATATTTACTAAGCATCTACTTTCCCCCCAGTATTTGGCTGTGTGTTGTGAAGCCATATTGCACATAATGCATGATTATTGCCTTCATGCAACATGTAGTCTAGTGGAAGACAGACAAGAGCAACACACTGAGATAAGTTATGTGATGGAGAAATGTGCTATGATATTGCTGAGTAAACATAAAGGGAAGATACTGGTCTTAAACTTGGAGGGGCAGGAGGAACTCCCATTTAAGCAAAGACCTGAAATAGGAGGTGAAGTGAGAGTTGGGGAAAAGAGACATGGAGGAAAGAGAAAATATACTTCTAAGGGGCTGAGAGGCATGCTGTTCCTAGTATTCCTATAACAGTAGAGAGGTTACTAGCTCCAAAATAGAAGCTAGTAAGGTAGGGCAGTGTAGTCCATGTTGAAAAGTTTGGCTATAAGGGTATTAAGCAATAAAACATCATTTACCTTTTCTATTTAGAGTGATCATGCAGGTACAGTGTGGAGAATACATTGGAGGGGAAGGATGTAGACTTAAGAGATACCAAGAAGATAGAATTAGAAACCCTATAAATCAATGTGGATTATGATAGAGGAAGGAGTAAAAAATGGCTGTTTATAATTTAGATATCTGGGGGGGTTGTTATTTACTAGATAAGGGACACAGAAGAAGGAGTGAGTTTGGAGAAGAAAATGTTGAATTCTCTTGGGCATCTCTGGGACATCCAGGTATTCAGTAGACAGATGAATGTAAGGCTCTAAAGTTCCAAAGAAAGATTGAGCATGGAGTTACAGATGTGCCTTCTATAGACTACAAATGATAATTGAAGTCATGAGAGTGAATGAAATTCCTCAGGGTGAATAAGTGGAACAATAGAACAAGACTTAGGACAGAACTTTGAAGAAAACCCAAAGGGACAGGCGAAGAAGGAAGTGAAACCGTGCTGAGAGAAGTCAAGGAAAGGACGAAGTAGCAATGTCAGCAGCGGTCAGCTGTCAGAAAAGGATCTAGCTGCTTACTGGACTTAGCAGTTGTGGTAGAGAATAGTTTGGTGAAATTGTGAGTATGTAAACACTTTACAATTTATTTGAAGATGGGTGAAGATGAAATACTAGAGACAGTAACACAAGGTTATTCTTTTTCATAAAACAGAGATGTCAGCTGAAAAATAATTGAGGGTAGAAGAGTTTCTTGTTGCTATAGTTATTGTCTGCTTGCTTTTTAGGTTTTCAGCATTTGTTTTTAAATGCTGATGGGTAAGTAGAAAGGGAGATGATGAAAATAAAGGTAAGGAAAGGTATAATCAGTCAAATAAGGTTCTTGACACACAGTAGAAGGGACAGACATGTGACCTAGGAAGCAAATGTGGTCAGACTCTAAATGTCTGACATCCTGACTTATAATTTCAGACATGGAGAGCTCTGAATGGTGGTGAGAAGGCCTCAGAGTGGGTATGGAGTAGAAGTTAGGGGAGGAGAGAGGAAATCCCTAATTGGTTAAGTGTTGGGTATGTCTTCCCAGTGAAGTTGCTCTGTTGATGATGGGGTGTGGGTGGTCTGGTAAGAGCAAGGGAAGTGACCAGTGAAGTGGAGGCAGAAGGTTCATGTTCCTTACAGTGTGAGCTTCAGAAGGCATGCATCTCTATAAAAGGGTGTAGGAGTAGGGGTGTGGAGGCAACACTGGGGAGCGAGGAGGCCATCTACCTGATGTCCTGATGCTGCAGCATATGAGGTATGCAGGAATGAGCGTTGCGGCTTGAGGTTGTTGTCAGGCAAGCCATGTTTTCATTAAGGGAAAGAAATGCAGTGCCTGCTGTGGAGATGGAGGCAAGTTTATCAGCTGCACACGTCTAGACTGAGACTGCCAGCAGAAACAGGATGATCTAAGACTGATGTTTAGTTCCCTAATAATCCATGTTCAAGCAATACATTGCGGACTCTTCTCTGCCTAGCCAGCTGTGAGACTGTGTTCAGTATGTAAACGAGTTCCTTGATTTAAAACTAGTTGCATTTCAAACAAATTGTGATACTTCAAGAGATGTCCATTGGTAAAAGCGTAACAACCTACTTTATACTATTAATTCTCCTGTTTTATGTTAACATTCATAACAGAGGTTTGCTATTAAAACAGATTCCCTATAAATACACTATATTGATTTTTAGATTTAAGAATTTGTTATATTGGGTAAATTAAGCCTTTGTGATTAGTAATGTTACATTAAGACCTTATGTGTTTATGTTCATTTCCATTTAATTTTTAGACCTGTTTTGATTTTTGGTACATTTTTCTTTTTAACTTTTTTAGTATAGGTGATAGAGAAGGGTAATAATTATGGAGTTACGTCACTAACAAAGGATTAAATAGTGACATATCACTTCTCGTGTGTGTGTGTGTGTGTGTGTGTGTGTGTGTGTGTATTTGTAGGGCCATAAAGGGAGCATTGGACTTTATGAACAGTTTTGCTTGTTTATGCTTTTCAGGGACCATGGCTAAACCCGCCGGCTCGCTGGCCAGAAGCAGCAGTTTGTGTCGCTCTCGCCGCAGCATCGTGCCATCCTCGCCACAGTCTCAGCGAGCTCAGCTTCCTCCACACGCTCCTCACCCCTCGCACCCTCGGCACCCTCACCATCCCCAGCACACCCAGCACTCGTTGCCTTCCCCGGATCCAGATATTCTCTCAGTGTCAAGTTGTCCCGCACTCTATCGAAACGAAGAGGATGAGGAGGCCATCTACTTCACTGCTGAAAAGCAATGGTATCTGCCATGAGTAGACTGCAGTGCCTGCCGGGGCTGGGTGGGGAGGAGGGTGCGTGGATTTGGTTTTCTGTTGCTGCATAACAAGTTGCCACAAACAACATGCATTTATGAGCGCTCAATTCTACATCAGAAGTCCAGGCCTCACCCGGCAGCAGGATTGCAGGTTTGAGGTCAGCCTGAATAATCTAGTGAGGTCCTGTTTCAAAATAAAAAAAGAAATAGGACTGGGATATAGCTTGGAAGTAGAATGCTCCTGAGTTCAGTCTCCAGTACCAAAAAAGAAAGGTCCAGGCCCAGAGTGGCTGGGTTTTCGGGGGGTCCATAAGGCTAAAGTCAAGGCCCTGCCTGGACTGCATTTTCACTTGGAGTTCAGGGCCACTGCATAACTCACGTAGTTGTGACAGAATTCAGTTCCTTGTGATGGTAGGACACCCATGCCGCTCTCAGCTGGGCTTGCTCTCAGGCCCTACACTCTGCCCTCCATTCCTTCTCATGTGACCTCCATCCTCAAAGCCAGGAACAGAATTTCCCTTCTTTAAGTCTGTCCTTTGCTTTGAATCTCTGCTTTCTAACATCTCTGATCTCTGGACTCACATTTACTAATCTGGATAATAACCCAAGATCAGGTAATTTGAGGCCTTAATTTTAATCTGCAAAATTCCATCACAGCAGCACTTACTTGTGTTTGCTTGAATACCTCGGGGAAGGTGTGTGTGCACCAGGGGCTGGGATGGGAAGCCATCTCATAATCTTGCCTACTGTGGAGATGTAGGTGGATATTTTTAGGTATAACTGCTTAGAGGCCACTGGATGTAGTCGGCTCAGATCTCAGGACATAAACTTGTTATATGAACAGTTTTATATATGAAGTATAAAAGCTTGGTTTAAATATACTTGAGCATAAAGGAACATCAAATAGACTGAGATTTTAACATAATTGGTTGCTTCTTAATGATTTATTCTGCAATATACTGATACTTCCTAACACACAAGCAATGTCATATGCCCAAGGCTTAGGAAAACGTTGAGAACTTACAGGAGGAAATTATAGTCATAACTTAATTTCTTTTGCAAAGTGGGTGCAGTACAGTATACCCTCATCCCATGTAAGGACATCAGTGGTTTCTGTAGAACACTCTTTCTAAATCACATTGCTCTTGAAACAACAGTATTGAGAGACGGAAAAACTGGTACTGGTTGCTGACTTTGCCTCTTATTAGCCATGTGACCCTAAAGTCTTTACCTCCCTCTGTGAAACATAGGGAATGGGTGTTCACCCATATATTGCTCTCTATGTTAGGATTCTGTAAGTGATTTTATCATCAAATTATCACTTTTTATCTGTAGTTATTTTATCTACTAGTAATTTCATGATTAGCTAATTCCTAAAGAGATAATTCAGGTTTGGTATCCTCATTGCAATTAGAGAATTTCATGCATTAAATAGTTCCCTTTCACTTCCCATCTACTCCACTTTGCCACACCTCAGCTCTTTGCCTCCCTTTTAAAATTTTTAAACCTTATATTTTAGTGTCATATATTCCTTTCCCTCTTTAGGAAGCTATATTTTCATCAAGTTAATGTCTAAAATATTGAAGGGAAAAGCAGTCACTAAAATTCCATCTTTTTAAATACATGATATCAGTTTGATGATTCAGAAAGAAAAATACTCAATACTGAAAGAAAACACAAAAATTGAAATAGTGAAAAGAATCTATAAAACTTAAACATTTTCATTTCCCTGACAATTGAAGAAGGCATACTTAAGTTATAGTATTTCTTAGATTGTAAAATTTCATTATAATTTATGTCAAAAATTGAACACTTGATTTTTAATAAACTGCTATCTACAGTCATAATTTTCCAATTTTATTGAAGTGCATATGGAATTAAAGTATTTCTCCTTTTAAATTTCAATAGATAGTAAATGAAGATTGTTTTAGTTAGAATATCTGTTGGGACTCTTAAGAACATATTGATTTAAAATTTTTCCTTTTGCCTCTGTCTTATTCAGGGAAGTGCCAGACACAGCTTCAGAATGTGACTCCTTAAACTCTTCCATTGGAAGGAAGCAGTCTCCTCCTTCGAGCCTTGAGATGTACCAAACATTGTCTCCTCGAAAGATATCAAGAGATGAGCTCTCCCTAGAGGATTCCTCCAGAGGAGATTCTCCCACCACCGCGGATCTCTCTCGGGGCTCTCCCGACTGTGTAGGTCTGACAGAAACGAAGAGTATGATTTTCAGTCCTGCAAGCAAAGTGTACAATGGCATCTTGGAGAAATCCTGTAGCATGAACCAGCTTTCTAGTGGCATCCCAGTGCCCAAACCTCGCCACACATCATGTTCCTCAGCTGGCAACGACAGTAAACCAGTTCAGGAAGCCCTGAATGTTACCAGGATAAGCAGCATCCCACATGACCTCTGTCATAATGGAGAGAAAAGCAAAAAGCCATCAAAAATCAAAAGCCTTTTTAAGAAGAAATCTAAGTGACCTGGCTGACTTGATGGAGTTCCATCCAAGTGGCATCTGTAAACTTTTCCCACCCTCACTCCCTGCTTTTTGTTTTAATTTTAGGAATGTAACTCCATTGGGGCTTTCCAGACTGGATGCCATAGTGTAATGTCCTTAAGGGCAACTGTCTACTGTCTGCTTATTTAAGTGACTATATAATCAACCGTCAAGCCAGTTATTACTGAAAAATCATTAAGAGATGAGACAGTTTACAGTCATTTCTGCCTATTTATTTCCGCTTTGTTGTTAGTGATGTATATACAACATTTTTTTGAAAGCCACTATGGACTTACAAGCTTTAATGGACTAGTAAGCCAGCATGGGCTTGCAAAAATTTCTTGTTTACCAGAGCATCTTCTTATCTTTCCACAGAGCTATTTACATCATGGACTAAATAACTTAAAAGAAGTAAAACTAATTGCACTACTCTTTTCCAGACTGGAAAAAAAATCTCTGCAAGTGAGACTGTATAGAATTTATAAAAATGACTGGATAGGGGACTGTTTTCACTTTTAGATCAAAATGGGTTTTTAAGTAGAAACTAGGGTTTCTAATTGACCTGATTTCTGGAAATGAAAACCCATGCTTTTATTATGGGATGCTTCTTTAAATGCATTTAATATTATAAAGTTTCAAGTCCTGCTGTAAAGATCATGTTGTTTTGTTTTCCCCAGGGCTTTCACTGTGATTTACTGCATTGCAGGCTGTATGATAAAATATAAAAAATTTAAAGAGAGAAGGCTCTTGATTCCTTATGCAAGTGAAAGGGTTGAAACTTGATTGAAGGACTTAAAACATTCACAAGCTTAAACCGAGGTGGGGGGTATGGGGATTCAGGCACTTGTTTACAGACTTTGAATAACTGCAAAGGTTTTATGGTTTGTGAAAAATTTGTACTGTGGAAAAGATAATAAATTGGAGACTTTATTGTGTGGGATTGTGCTGATTTTTGTTGATAACACTCCACTAAAAACACTGTATGTTTTCTGGATAGCTATATAAGCTGTCTTGTTGCTTAATTGCAATATAAGAAATAGTGATGTTTTGGAAGTAAGTTGTCAACAAATTTCTTTCTATTTTATATTGTCATATTTTTATGTAGTTTGAAATGTTTCAATGTTCTAATATCAAGATTAACAAATATAAATTTATGGTACATTTAGGTCGTGTTGTATTAATTCACAAAGTTTTGTGTTCATTAAGTCAGTAGGTAAAAAGGGTAGCTTTACTCTGAGAAATGTGACATAGAGTAGCAAGGTACATTAATATCTGGAGAGTTTCTGTTTATTTCACTTTTAAGAAGTCAGCCATCAGTGACCTGGCTAGGAGTGTGGATGAACATTTGAGCGAACAACCATACATACTAGCTACAATGATTTTTCAGCATTATGGCTAAAATACATAATGTCTAATCCAGTGCTGTTTAGGTGAAAATGCTGATTGATTGATTGATTAGAAGTTTCTTTGAGATCTGCTTTAAAAAATGTTTTAATTATTAGGAACATGTGGACTTTTGCAAAATCTTTGCAAATTGTGATTTCTCTATTTTCCATGTTGTTAAGAATTGTTAAGGTCTTAAATAATATTTACATAGTCTGATATCTAAGCCGGGTGTGGTGGCGCACTCTTGTAATCCCAGTACTTGGGAGGCTGAGACCAGAGGATCCTGGTTCGCGGCCAGCCTCAGCTAGTTAGTGAGGCCCTCCACAATTTAGTGAGACCCTGTTTCAAAATAAAGAACAAAAAATGGGGCTGGGGGTTTAGCTCAGAGGTAGAATGCCCCCTGGGTTCAATTCCCAATACCGCAAAAAAAAAAAAAAGAAAACATAGGCTGATATCTACATATATATGTGGATACACACACACACACACACACACACACACACACACACACACACAGAGAACAAGTGCTGTTAAGGGCAGAAGTTGACTGACTGAAATGAAAGTGCTTTGGATTAAAGTAAGATAATCTGAAAGGTAGGGATTAGGGACACAGATGTAAAGCTATTTAAGAAGAGGAAAATTTATGCATGAATTGAAAAGTCTTTTGGAAAATGTATTCAGAATGAAGGAATGCCTTATCTTTTTTCTTTTTCTTAAAACCAGACTGGAGGAATTTTTCTCTGCAAACTGGAAAAGGGATGGGAGCTTTGTAGTGTGATGGCCTGTCCAGGTCAGCGGGTGCTCTGGGTCAGAATCCACTGGAGTCTCCACCCCTGCACAGGGCTGGGGAGGCTGGCCTGAGGGAGCGTGGGCCGGGTTAATTCAGGGAGCACTGCTTGTGTTGCGTTCCACACACTCATTTATAAGCACACATTCAACTAAGGGTCATTTACTGCTTTGTGTTGTTTGTGATATTTATTTTGCATTAATACAATATATTTGTAAATTCAACAGAAAATAATTGAGTTTTGGAAAGTCACAATAATTTCTGTATTACATCATTTATATGCAAAAAGTTGGGCATTTCTATAAATTTTTTAAATTACCCATTTGTTACCTTATTTTAACCTTTTAAAATTTTATTGTTTTCCTGGTTTTAAAAGTTATACCTTTCTTACTGTAAAAAAAGTTTAATGAAAAAAATCATATAGAAGAGAACAACAGGAAGCAGGTAAAATTCTACTACCCAGAATAACCACTTTTAATATTTTAGTATGTTTTCTGCTAGATATTTTTTCTACATATTGATGTATATTTTACGTACTTGAAATCATACTTTATATTCACTTTTATACCATGCTTTTTCATTTAATATAAGCATTTCTCCAACATCATTAAAATCTTCATAAACAGCATTTTAACGAGTGTATAATAATATGACATTGTATGGATTTACCATAATCTTTTTAAACATTCTGTTGTTAAATATTAGGCTGTTACTAAATTTATGATATGTGGAATAATAGCATTTAACATTTACTGAGCACCTTATATGCCAGTTTTAAACTCCAGTATACTCATTTAAATTAATCTTTATACCAACCTTGTAAGGTAGGTACTAATTTTTCTATTTAAATTAATATTTTACTGATACGAACAGCCCAGAAAATTAATAATTTGCTGATGGTCACATAGCTAGTAAGTGGTAGAGTCATGTTCTTAACTTCTGAGCCATACCACATTCTAATCAACACTTGGATTTCTTAGGGTGTATTTAAAAAGATATCTACAGAAAAGTATAAAGATATTTGAGTGCATGTTTATATGTATGTATGTCTATATACCCGTGTAGTGTCACATACATACACTGGGTGTGACTATGCATATGGCTGTATCGATAGCCCTTCCCCACCATGCCTGAGTGCTCTTTTACTTCACACCATCTTTCTGAATTACCATTTGGTTAAAACTTTGCTAGTTTAATAGGCAAATAGTGTATAGTGAGGTTGGAAAGTTTTTAAGTGTTTTATTAGCCTTGTATATTTTTCATTTCAGTGAATCATCTATTTTGTTTTTGTTTTTTGTCCGTTAAGTTCTTGGGGTCCTAGGTGTGTTTCTAAATTGTTTGCAGTTAGTCTTTCAAATGTAACTGTTCTGTTCTTCATTTGCCAACTATCTGATTTTTTATCATATATGTATTTTTTATTCTTACTTAAAAAATAAGTGAAAGAAAACCTAAGTTTATGTTACAGGCTTATTGATTTCCAGTTTTAAGGTCTTGAATGGGAGCGTTTCATCTTGTTTATATGGTCGGTATGGTTTATATGGTGGATTTCCCCCAAAGAATTATAGGTAAGAGACAATACAGAATCTTCTTAATTTGTCCAACAAATGTTTAATAACCTGTTATGTGCCAAGCATTGATAAGCTCAGAAAGTACAAAGACTAATGTGATAGGTCTTACTTTAAAGGAACTCTGTATCTAATTAGGGATAGATCAGAGATATTTGTAAGCGGTCAAAATGTAAAACAATGTTGGGGAGCTGGGGCGCGCATGAGGAGAGGAACTATATGGCTCTAAAGTACTTATTAAATCAAGGATAATTTAATTTAGTGGTGTTCTTTTGTAGAGGACAAGAGTTATGTTCTTCAATACTTGAATTTCTTAGGGTATATCTTAGACTCTTGTAGAGAGATTGGCTATGGCAGGAACATATGGATCCAGGGCTTCCCCTAATTAGTAGTTTGGTTTCAGCAAATGAGCTTGCAATTACTGAATTTCAGCAGAACACTTGATAATCATAGTGAGGGTGCTTATTTTGGGGTATATTATTTGCCAGAAACACAGCATTTGAACAATCCCATATAAGCCTGGGCAGTGTGGAGTAAACAGCATTTCCCTTGCCAACATCCCCAGCCCTCAAACAGGACCTTCTTTGTTGAATGACCTTGTCCTTCAGATTTATCTGGGCAGGTCTGAGCCCATGTTGGAACAGAAAACCACTTGGTGTCAAGTGGACTCAGGCCAGGTTGCAGGATTTCATTTTCATCCTGGGATCGAGCTTTCCACAAGTCTCTTAAGTGGCTCTCAAAGGGGCCTCTCAATGCCCATGTTCGCTGTAGGCCCAGATAGGATGTTGTAGAGAGGCTTTCGTCCAGATCTGGACTTCTTAACAGCATGATGGAATTGAGATCGGGTGCTCAGCATCCTCTTCTGAGTTACAGCGTTCTGATTGCTGGATTCTGTGGCATCCTGATGATCCAGTTCTTGCTGGGTCTGTTGCAGTGTTTTCATCAGCCTCCAGCAGTGAAGAACAGTGAGCTGAAGGTGTGGCAGGCAGTTCACCCCCCACCTAAAGCAGCTCTGCAGGTGTGTCCCAGGGAATCAGGCTCCACTCCTCCAGATCTCCAGTCTTTAAAGCAACAGCCGAGCTTCTGCCTCCTGTGGAGTTCCCGTTTTGCCGTGGCAGGTATAGTTCCCTATAAAAGTAGGACTCTAGGAAATCATAAGTCAAAATAGTTCTTAATTTCATTTTAGTTTCAAACAGCTTTGTTTATGGAAGCCATTGCAGTTTTCTTAATACCCTGTGTTTATTGCTAAAGCGCCACCTCTTTAACTGAATCATCTTAGTTCTAAAATATACACATAGGCTAGTTTTCCCATGTGTGAGAATATTAAAGGTTGAAGTCCTTTTACAGACCTCTGACCCCAGGGGTATGGTGGCACCAGAGTCTAGGGAAATTTAAGGTCACCAGCACTGTGGGGCTGGGAAAATAAGAATGTGGCTTTTTTGTTTGACCCTTTTCCATAAAAACACTTTTCTGTTAATATTTCAAGATGTACATCTGTAGCCAAAACGTACAATTACAAGAAACTAAAAGAGAGTCAGGTAAGGGGGTGAAGTGAAGACTGGACACAATGCCTGAGGTTGCCTTTGACTTTTAAACTAAAGATAAGAAAATGAACTTAGAAACAGGACTGGGCGCACGACCACGGGAAATGAGGGAAGGAGGGCGAGGAGGAAGGGCACATTTACCAAAGCTTGTTCATCTAATCCCTAAGTATCTCAGTTAATGCCTCTCTTCTCTACTCTGGGATCTTATCTTCATTTTTTATTTTATTAACTTCAAAAAGCTAACAACCCAGGTTAAGGGCCTTCACAAATTTAATGATTAAAAAACAGTTCAAGACTATTACCCAATACAAGCAAGCATTGTATACAATAGTTCCATTGTCTTACAGGGGCATGCTGAGAAAGGAAGAAATCAGAATGGCATGGGTGATTAGTATGTTTTCCTGGAGAAACATTTTTACAGCCAGACTCTATGATGAGCGATGACTGAATAGGCCTAATACAAAGTGATTCTTCTTTCAATCTGTTCAGACTTTTGCTCAGTAAAGCTACTTAACGTATCCAGTTCTGGTCTCTATCCCCTCTCTTGAACTCAGTATCTAATGGCTATACTACGTATCGTGATTAATGTGATTTTTCATATTATTAGACACTATTTTAATAATTAGGTAGTGAGAGTTCACAATTTGCTGGGTGATGGGCAAACAGCAACAAAGATAAGCATAGTCCTTATCTACTTTCTTAAATCCATCAATCATTGTTTAAATAACCATGCTTCTTGTTAGTGCTATGAAGAAAGTTCACAGGGCTCTGAGATTATTTAAAGGAAGTTAACTTAAAGGTAAAGAAGGTCTTTGCTGAGGTAGTGACATGTGAGCTAAACCCTGCAGAATTTGCAGGAAGCAGACAAGGAGGACAGATTTGTCAACCATCCAGGTGGTACTGCTGTGCGAAGAAAGACTCCAGGAGGGAAAGAATCGGGTGTACTCAAAACTGAAAGAAGCCTCGGATGACTGGATTGGAGTGAGGGAGCAAGAAAGGGGTGCGATGGGGCAGTGCCTTGAAGGCCAAATTGAAGATTATGGACTGGATCCTGAGAGCCAGAAGACAGTGAGAAGGTTAGGGATCAGAGTGGCTATCTTTTATATCTTCCTCACAGATGACTTGAGGGGTGATTGCATTGATTCATATATTCCTAAGATTCCTTGAACACCTGATACTAAGCTAGATCCTCAGAAAATATTTCGTGATTGGTTTCCAAGTGGAAGGAAACCAGTATCAGGATGAGAATGAGTGGCTATTTCAGGGGGTTAGTGAGGACGCTAAGGAGAACATACGGGTTCATGGGGAGTCAGGGCCTTTGCACTAGTTTAGGCTGTCATACTAAAATACTGTTTAACAGGAATTCGTTCCCCACAGTGCTGGGGGCTGGGTGATGTGAGATGCGGGTGCCAGCAGGGTAGGGTTCAGATGAGGGCTCTTCCTGGCTCCTAGGTGACTGTCTCCTTGCCGCATGCTCGCATGGCAGGAAGAGACAGAGATCAAGAGCTATCTTGCTCTTCTACATATAAGGCCCTGGTCCTGTTGTGTTAGGGCCCCACCCTTAAGACCTCATTTGACTTTACCTCCTTGTATCTCCAGATACAGTCACATTGGATTTAGGGCTTCAACATATGACGGGGAGGGGGCAGAATTCAGTTCATTGCAGGCCTCATAAGGTGAAACACCCGAGATAGTAGTTCTCAGCCAGGGTTGAAATCACGGGTCCTTGGGGAACTATCTCAAAATTGACATGTAGGGGGCCCGGCTTGGGACTTTCTATTTCGCTTTCATTCTGGGCTAGAGACTCAGAATCTACATTTTCCAAATATCTCCTTGGGGTGATTTTGATTGTACCAGACACTGACTATATCTTCATATTTTATTCTTGGCCTGTAAACTAGGAGCTCCCCCCTCCAACCCTCCCCCCCTCATTTGGGAAATACTTCCTTCCCTCTGCATCATTCCCTGGGATTTGTCTTTCTCTCGAGAGAAAAGTGGGAGAACACAGCATGTTCTGGGGCGACCCAGGAAAGCAGCTGGTCTCAATGTTTTCTGTATCTGTATTATTTGTCCTGATGGGCTGACTGGATTGTGAAGCAGGTGGGGCTTCCCTGTAGCTGACCGGGTGGGTGCATAGCATGCCCAACCTTCCCATGTGAGTCGCTAGGCCTAGGCTTGGAGGAGAAAAGAGTTGGAAGCACAGTTTGAGTATGATTGAGTTCAGCTATAAGTCACAGAAAACATAACTAAGCAGTGCCTTAAAGAATCGGGGGTTTATTTTCCGCATGACTGCATGTCTAGAGGAAGGTGGTCCAGGGGTGTTAATACAGTGGCTGTAGGACACCATCAGAGACTGGGCACTTCAGACTGTCCACTTACCCATCCTGAGTTGCCCAGTGGCCCAGGGAACCTGCTCAGGTCACATTGTCCTGTCAGGCAGGAAGAGGAAGGACAAAGGAAAAGTGGCGTGCGCCCGCGGATGCTGCTCGTTTGAAAGGAGCTTTCTAGGAAGCCTCACTCAGCCACCTGCCTTTTCAGCTAATGGGCCAGAACTGTGCCACATAGCCACGCCCAGCTAGCAGAGCTGGGGAGCACAGTGGGTTGGCAACTCATTGATTGATTATATGCTGCTACTATCAAACAATTGGGATTGTACTGACATGAAAGAAAAGGGGAGTGGGTTTTGAGTAAAGCATTAGACCCCTCTCACAGGGATAAGCTGTGTTCTCATGTGGCTCCACCTGGAGCGCTGCTCTCAGGTGTGTGTGGCACGCATGCGTGCACGTGTGTGAATGTGGGGAGTGTCCCTGGGCACTGGCATGATCTTGAGATAAACGTTTTTCTCTTTTTTTGCTCTGGGGACTGAATCCAAGCCCTCGTGCATGTTGGCAAGTGCTCTACCACTAAGCTACATCCCCAGCCCCTTGAGATAAGGTTTAAAATACAGGTGGACCTCTGTATCCAGGAGTTCCACAACAGAAGGTTCAACCAATGATGGATTGAAATTTTTAAAAAAATTCCTTCTGAACATGTACAGATTTCTCCCTGAACACGAGTATATAAATTATTTATATAGCATTTACATTGTATTAAGGAATCCAGAGATGATTTAAAGTGCGCAGAGGATGCGTGTAGGTTATATGCAAACACTGTGCTGTACTAAGGGACTTGAACATCTGTGGATTTTGGTGTCTGTGAGGGGGTCCCTGAAGATAGTGAGGAACAACTGTATTTGAGTTTGAGTTTCCACCATGTGCTGGGAATGTATCAGTGAACCAAGCATACAAAAAGCCGTGCACGCGTGGGCTTGCCTTCTAGTGGGGGAGACAAATAACTGGAATATGTGCTGTGGTGGATGAAAGAGTAGGAAGCGCTCGAGCAGCAATGGCTGAGGTGATGGGTTTTTAAACTGGGTGGTCAGGAAAGACCTACATTGAGATTATGGTATCTGAGTGCTGACATGAAGGAAGAAGTATGGAGTCAGGCAGACACCTGGAAAACAGCGTCCAGGTGGAGCAAGCAGGAAGGACAGGTGCAAAGGCCCTGGGTCTTTGTATTTCCACTTTCTGTTTGGTTTATGGATTCTTAATGGTTTTAATGTTATTTTTTTTGTACAGACATGCTACAGTTTTGCTACTGATAGAAGGGAAGCTCTATAGTGGGACCCAATGCTTTCTTTCCCCTTTGAGAATAAAAACGATGTCTCCATCTACAACTCAATATATTCTTAAATGCCTTACCCCACTTCTATCCCTCTTACGAGCCCCGTTTCTTCTTTGGGATGACGGGCTGCAGTAACCATGAAAATGGATTTTGGATCCTGAGAGCTCTAACCATGAACCTAGCATTCTCTACCTGTGATAGTGGGCAAATAACTCCCCTCAGAGCTGGTTTTCCTGTGTATGAAGTAGGGGTGTTAGTGCAGGTGAGGTGATGTGTGTGAAGGGCCCAACACAGAGCGGGAGCCCCAGCACAGAACTCTACAGTGCCCTCCTACCCCTCCTTGTGATCGTCAGCCCCTGGGCCACACAGAATGTCTGGGGGCAGGTCAGGTACTGGCTCTAGGAAAAGAGAGCTTACTCCTTACCAGTGTGTGAGAACCCAGTGTCACACTGATGTTCTTCAGTGAAGTCATGTTTCCCAGCCTGTCTCCACACCCCACCCCAAAGTCTTCTGAGAGGTTGCGATGAGACCTTCACTTTCTGAGTGGCAGGTGCTGAAAGCTTGTCGTCATTCGGCACCGTCCACCCGAGGACTTGGTGTCCCCTGCCTCTCTCCGTGCCTCTTTGGCCCGCGCTGTCTTCTCCAGGTGCTGATCCTTGCACCCCTGTCTTCCCAGCCTAGTCATGGATCTTACGCCCTTGGCATCACCCATGTTCATTGTGTCTTCAGCTATGCCCAGGCCTTCCTTTCTGTGCTGTCCTACCTTCATTCCACAGCACATTGTGGCAACCACCCGTAGCTTCCTCCTGCACAGTCCCGAGTTCCCGCCATAGATTAGAGCAGCAAACCCCCTCGTTAGCTGTGACCCTAGCTTGTCCCGTCACCTCTTTTTCCTATTTCTATCCGTGACTATTGAAATCCTTATTATCTCCTCACGTCCCCTACCACACCACCAAACCCTCACACTGAGTGACAGATGGCTTCTTTGGTATGAACATCTTCACATTCTTGCCCCTTAACTTACAAAGTTGTGTGTGTATCTCTCTATATAGATCTTCATACTTTCTTCCTTCCTTCACCATCAGAGGAAGAGTTATTTTTCCAACCAAGAGTCATTGAGCCATTTGTGTTTGGAATTTTGTGTTCTCTTTCCTTTCCTGGAATTTGGCTCATTAATGGTCTCATCTTTACTGTATCTTTAAAATTACATACAAAACCCTAACCTATGGGTTATAATACATTCATTTGCATCTAACTGGGAATCAATTTTATTTTCATTCCTTTCAAACAAGAATGATTTACATTTCTATCAGCTTTCTACTATGAACATCTGCACTTAAAAAGTTGGAAAATATCCTAAATGGCAAGTCAAATAGAGGAACATGGTCTTAGAGAATCAGAAGAACTCTGGGCGGGACCATTAGAAAATGTCCAACACAACAAACACTATTACCTATTTTTAGGCTTTGGGCACTTTTTAAAAATAGCCATCCCTTGTAATCAGAAGTAGTCCATGAAGGCTATTGTTGATCATCGTTAAGGTTTAGATCTGAAATGTCCACCAAAGTTTCATGTGTAGAAAGCTTGGCTCCCAAAGTAGCAATGTCCAGAGATGAGGCTTTGGGGAAGGACTCTGACCTCCTCAGCAGGTTAATCCCTGATAGCTGAATGGACTATTGGGAGGTTGGGCCTAGTTGAAGGAAACATGTCCCTGGGGGTGTGCCCTGGAAGGGTATTTCTTGTGTTTGGCCCCTTTCTTTCTCTCACTCTTTTTCTTCCTCTCGCTCTCACTCTCACACTCACTCTCTTTCTGCTTCCTGCTGCCAGGAGCTGAGCAGCTCTCCTCCACCACACCCTTCCACCATGATGTTCTGCCTCACCTCAGGCCCAGAACAATGGAGCAAGCCAACCATCGACTGAAACCTCTGAAACCCAAAATAAAACTTTCCTCCTTTAAGTTGTTTACGTCAGACATTTTTGTCACAGCAACAAAAAGCTAAAACAATTACAAAAGTTGCCTTCATTCTATTTTGTTCTAGTCCATTAGCATCGGTGAAATAAGAAGTATACACACATTTTATAACATAAACGAGGTATTTTATATCATATAAAAGGCACACACACACACACACACACACGTATATAAATTTTCTTGAAATGTGGTTGGCAAATCCAGTGTCATTTGGTGTTAAGCCACTAGTAAGGCCCAAAATTTGACCTCTGTCATAAGAATTCACAGCGAATCTAGCAGTATATTTTCAATAGGCTCTTATTATTTTTATCGCTTTTATTTGTGCTCATGTTCTGAGGCTAGAAAACCAAACCAAGGACTTAATTTCCACCAGTTTTACCTGGAGTGCATGTCAATGTAGTCAAATTTCTCTCTATTCCTTGAGCTTCCCCCCTCCCCACCCCATCTGTGGCAGCACCTGGTCTGCCAGGAAATGATTTTCTCCTCCACCTAAAAGTTCATAGAACACACTGGTCTCCTGGGAGGGCTCTATGAGCCTTGTTTCTACATCAGAAACACACTCCTGTTCCCTGTGCAGAGCTTATCATACCCGACTAAATCAGATTTATTTTCATATGACACTGAATATAGCTTTGGTTACACAATTAATTTTTCCGACTATATCCTGGTTAACGAGAACAAGAGCCCCTTACTGACACCTTAAAAGAACTACCTCGCTTTTAAGTGCTAAGAGATTTAGTAAAAAGTATTTGTTCCTGGATTTTGAGGTCACTGAGAACAAAACACTATTTAAATAATATTTCATTTCAGCACGCAAAAGCATAGTCTAAAACGGGTTGGTAAACTTTTTTTTGCAAAGGGCCAGAGAGGAAGTGTTTCCAGCCTTGTCAGCCGTGGGTTGCTGATGCAAGATTTTTGCTCAGATCTGCCATGGTAACATGAGGGCAGCCATAGGCAACATGTAAACAATGGACATACCCGGAGTTTGCCTGCCCTGGGCTGCGTTGGACCTGTAGTGAGCTGAATTTCACCTTTGATCATAGTTTGATGATCCCTAGTTTAAGTTGAAAGATAGATCACCAAGAAAGAGAAGGGATTTCATTATATGCCCATAAGAAAATAGAGCATTAAAAATAATACCAATACACAATAAATGAATAACATCTGTTATGGTTGGACCTGGAACATATCCCCAAAAGCTCATGTGTTAAAAGCTTGTCCCCAATGCAGCAAGGTTGCGGGGTGTGGCTGGAGGAGGGGTTCACTGGGGGCGTGGCCTAGAGGACTATATCTGTCCCTGGCTCCTTCCCATCTCTCTCTCTGCTTCCCAGCTGCCATGAGCTGAGCATCTTTCTCTGCCATCCCCTGCCACCATGATGCTCCTGCCCTGGAGCTGGCCAATCATGGGCTCTGAAACCATGATCCCAATAAACCTTTCCTCTTCTAAGTTGTTCTCAGGTTCATAAAAACATGAAATGCTCCAGAATCTAAAATTTTTTGCATGCTGACCTGATGCCACAAATGGAAAATTCTACACCTGACCTTATGTGATGAGTTGCAGTTCAAATTCAGCTACACTAAAAATATGGTATTAAATTACCTTTAGATTGTGTGTATGAGGTGTATATATGAAACATAAATGAAGTTTTTGTTTAGACCTGGGCCCAATCTCAAAGATATTTCCTTATGTATATGCAAATACAAACATTTGTATATCCAAAAGTCCAAACGCATCTGAAATCTGAGATACATTTGGACTCAAATGTCTTGGATAAAAGATAATCAACCTGCATTACTTGTTCAGTGCTGGATCTTGGGTTAGCATTCTGCTTTTACTGAATTGCTGCTTCTGTACTAAAAAAAGACATCTAGAATTCTGACTCACTCCCCTGCTGTCATCTGCAGCTGTCTCAGTGGTGTCAGCTGGGAAGTCTGTAGGCATGAGTCTACTACTTAAAGCATCCCTAGGTAAAATGCCCCATCCCTTTCTTTGTTACAAAATTCAATCTTTATTCTGAGGATGTCTGTCTTTGTTATAAACTTTTTTTTTTTTTGCGGTACCGGGGATTGAACGCAGGGGCGTTCTACCTCCGCGCTACGCCCCCGGCCCTATTTTTTATACTTTATTTTGAAACCGGGTCTCACGAAGTTGCGGAGGGCCTCACTAAGTAGAGAGAGAGAGAGGGAGAGAGAGCGAGAGAGCTGAGGCTGGCCACGAACCCAGATCCTCCGGTCTTCGCCTCCCAAAGTACTGGGATTACAAGCGTGCACCACCACACCCGGCTATAAACTTATTTTTTAACCCATAGATTATAGTGGGATTTCAGGTAAGTAAGAGAGGGAAGCCCGAAGTTAATAATGAGACTGAATGGTGGTGGTACTTTAAAAAAAAAAACACCAATAATCAATGATACTGGTATGGAGGAAAACAAAATCATCTATAAAGATGTAGTGAACATTTTTATAAGTTTTGGATAAATGTTTCACTTAAGGATAAGAACGTATTACAGACAATGAGGATGTTGACAACTCTTTGGGACACTCCTAAAATGTATACTCTTAGAGAAAAATATTAATGGAGGGAAGGCTTGAACTTCTTTTTCACTTGACACCTTTTTACAATTACCTGTTAGGTATCTCTTACTTCAATTATCCATGTGACTCAATCCTTTGCTCTTTTCTCTTATCAACTGTGTTTTCTCTGAGAAATTTTTATTTTTCTTAAGGTAATATCAAGTGTCATATACTAACAATTTGTATTTGTATAAATCTTGCCCATCTTTCATAATCTGTCTCCTGTACATCCCCACCTGTCGGTCTCTATGTCACTCAAATTCAACCTGTTTAAAGCAGAACTTACTGGGTCTTCCATTTCTGGCCCAAATAGTGTAGCCAGTCTTGCATAAGTAGATATAAAACAAGTCAACATATAGGATAAAATTAATGCCAGACTGTGTTATTTGAAAGAAGGGAAACATACCAAGTGAGCCACACTGTGGGACAGATTTTGGGCTTCATCATGGGGGGTGAAAATACGGCTTTCTTATGAACTCTTTGCTAAGGGCTCAGCAGCAAATATACAAGGTGTGCCTTCAAAAGTGTCAGCAGAGAGCAGCTTCTGATTGGTTAGAAGTTGTGTGCTTGCTGAAGCATGAGAGATTTGGACAATCCAGAATGACATATCTTCATTGAATACTTAAGGCATTTAGTTAAGACCTCATAAGGACCACATGCTAAGAGTAAAGACCATGCCCTAGAGCAGAGGGCAGAAAATATGGCCAAATTTGGTGTGTGGCTTTCTTTTTGTGCATCCTACAGGCTAAGAATGGTTTTTCATTTTAAGAGTAGCAGGGGCATCAGAAGGTAGAAGAAGAAAAGGAGTTGAAAAGAAGAGGAAGAAGAAGGGGGAAAAATGAAGAAGGAGGAGAACATATTTGACTCTCAAAGGCTAAATAAAAGATGTACTACTTGGGTCGATACAGACAATATTTACCAACTCCTTCAGCAGTGTAAAAGCCATGTTCTGAGACTAAGAATAAACATGAAACAAAACCATCTAACAAAGACAGAGCAAGAAAGTTTGCCAGTAATTAGCTGCTTTGCAGAACAGAGCCAATCTTCTTTAAACAACATAATCCAGACTCTTTATAATGTATCACTTACAAGGTCCAGCAAACAACAAAAAAATTGCTAGATATGGAAGAATTAGGATTATGTTACCTATGATCAAAGGAACAAAAATTCATCAATACAAACAGAGGTAAGTGTGTGTGTGTATATATATATATATAAAGAACTTTATATATATATATATAAAGAACTCTATTTCTTTATATATATATGTATATATATAAAGAAATAGAGTTAACTATGACCCAGATGTTGTACTAATCTTACCAGGATTTTTAGATTGCCAATGGTTAGTCTGAATTGTCAACTTGACTGGATTGTGAAACACTTAAGATGATGTGACTTTGGGTGTGTTGATGAGATGATTGGTTTATGTAATGGCAGATTGAAGGGAAAATCCTGCCCTGAATGTGGGCAGCAGGGTTCTGATAGGTGCAGGACCTGGATGAAAGAAGGAGAAAGCCGCATGAAGGGATAGGTGGTTCTTCCTGAAGAAAGTGTGTCTGCTCTTGTCTGAGATATCGGTCTCCAGCTCTTCGAACTGGACTTTCACCATCATTTCTCCAGAGAGTTTCCTGGCCTCTCTCTCTTGGACTGGGACTGAATTCATGGTTGCTCTGATTCTGAGACTCTAGCTCCTGGACCACAAGACCAGCTGCTGGTGCCTCCCGCTCTCCTGGTGCAGTTGGAAATCTGGGACTACACCACTTTGGACTGTAAGCTGATTTGATAAATCCTCTTTTACCATATACATCTCCCGTGAGTTCTGTTACTCTAGTGAACCCTAACTAATACTCATTATATTTAGAGACTAAAAGAAAAAGATATAAAAGTGAACAGATGGGAAACCTCCATGTAAAAATGGACACTATAAAAGGGACCAACTGTAAGTTCTACCACTGAATGGTGTGGTGTTGGAAATGAAAAGTTTACTAGATGGGTTTAAGAGCAGTTTAGAAACTTCAAAAGAAAAATACAATGAACTTAAAGAGAGTCAATAGAAATTATCCAATCTGAAGAAGAAAAAAATCCCTCAACGATCATGGGATATTTTTGTCTAACATCCATATAATTGGAGTTTGAGAAAGATAAAAGAGCAAATGGGATGGAAAAATAGTTGAGGAAATGATACTTGAAAGTTTCCCAAATCCGGTAGACTAAACTATTTATTCATCAAAGAAGCTAAGTATATCCAGAACAAGATAAGTACAAAAAGAACTCCACTTAGTCATATTGTAGTTATATTTCTGAAAACCAGAAATAAAGATAAAACATTAAAAGCAGCCAGGGTATTAAAATATTAAAAGCAGACCACACTGAGTCTTTTTACAAGACTCAATACTTACAGGAGAAGCAGGATGCACATGACAACTTCTCACAGGAGACAGTGAAGGCCAGAGAACAGTGGAGTGACGTCTTACAAGTGTTGAGAGACAAAGAAAACTATAAAGACAGGGCTTTGTCATGCTGTCTCTACTCAGCATGGATATCTTTCAAAACTTAGGATGAAATACAGAGATTTTGGGATAAGTAAAAAGTGAGGCCAGGAGTGGTGGCACACACCTGTAATCCCAGTACTTGGGAGGCTAAGACAAGAGGATTGAGGGTTCGAAGCCAGCCTCGGTGAGACCCTCTGAAACTTAGTAAGTTGCCTTTTCAAAATAAAATAGGAAGCCGGGCGTGGTGGTACATGCTTGTAATCCCAGTACTTGGGAGGCTGAGACAGGATGATCGCAGGTTCACAGCCAGCCTTGGCTACTTAGCCGAGGCAGCCTTCACAACTTAGTGACACCCTGTTTCAAAATAAAGAATAAAAAATAGGGCTGGAAGTATAGCTCGGAGGTAGAATGCCCCTGGGCTCAATTCCCAGTACTACCATAAATAAATAAATAAATAAATAAATAAATAAATATAAAATAAATAGATAAAATAAAATTAGACTGGTGGTGTATCTCAAGGTAGAATGCTTCTGGGATTCAATCCCCAGCACCACACACACACACACACAAAAAAAAAAAATTTGAGAAAAATTGTGGTCAGCAAACCTGCACTATAAGAAATGCTAAAGGAAGTATATTTAGCTTAAAGAGAAATGATATTGAATGGAAATTCAGAAACATGGGATATAATTAAAAACACTGGAAATTATAAGGTTGTGCATAAATAGAAAAGATTGCTCTTTTTTACTCCTCAATGTCTTTAACAAAGACATGACACTTTAAAGCAAAGATAGTATAGCATTTTGGAATTTATAACATATGTAGAATAAAATATATGACAATAATAGCACAGGAGACAGAAATGAAATGGCACTCTTGAAAGTACCTTTCATTTCACATGAGGTGGCACCGTGTTAACTCCATTCAGTGTGTGATAAGGTATGGATGAATATTGTAATCCCTACAGCAACCATCACAAAAAAGAGATATAGTTAAAATTTCAGTGGAGGACATAAAATACTTAAAATCTGATCAATTCAAAAGAAAATAAGCAGCTGGGCATGGCGTCACATGCCTGTAATCCAAGCACTTGGGAGGCAGAGGCAGGAGGATCATGGGTTCAAGGCCAGCCTCAACAACTTAGTGAGGGCCTTGGCAATTTAGTGAGACCCTATTTTCAAATAAAAAACAGGGCTGGGGATGTATCTCAGGGGTAAAATACCCCTGGGATCAAGCTGTAATAACTAACACACACACACACGAAAAATAAAAAAAGAAAAGAAGCAAGGAAAAAAATATAGAAATCACAAAAAGAAACAGGAAGACAGGAAAAGCAAAACAATTAGCAAGATAATAGAAATGAACTCAATCATATTAATAATTACTTAAACTGACTAAATAAATTCTTCATTTAAGAGTCTGAGATTGACTAGATAAAAATGCAAGACAACACTAAACTGTCATTTATAATGACATGATTTAAATATAAATATACATGCTAAAATGGAGGGGGAAATGGTGTACCATGGAAATTGACAGCATAAGAAAGCTGGTGTGCTTATAACAATTTCATACAAAATAGACTTCAAGACAACATGACTATGACTACATATAATGAGGGACCTTTCATAATGAAGAAAGGGTTAAGTCACCAGGAACCCACAAAAATCCTAAATACACATGCCTGCAAATGATAACAGAGCTTCAAAACACATGTAACAAAAACTCACAGAATTAAGACAAGAACTAGGCAAAGCCACAATGATAGCTGAAAATTTTGACAATTGGAACAAGAGACAGAAAAAAAAATCAGTACAGAGAAAGTTGGAGGGCTGCACCGCTGTCACTACCCTGACCTCTTGTGTCCCTATGCCCTTCTTCCTCCTGGTCTCTGTCCATGCACATATTGGATCTGTCCTTCCATAATCCTTCTGCTTATCCGAAGTACATTGTGATACCTGTGTCATTGTTCCCTTTGTTCTCTGATAGATAAACCTGCAACTCTTTGCTCAAGAGGGAAGACAGAGAACACGGTATGGTCCAAGTCAGCTGAAGAGTGCTCATCATTGGCAGCATCTCAACTTGCCTGCACCGTGCTGGTCTCCTGCAACAGTTTATTTGCTTAACAGAGACACATGCAGAGCTCAGTGCAGCTTGGCACACAGACTTTTCACTAATTCCCTTTGGTTATTTGATATTGTAGCCATTGTTAGTTACGATTCCCTCCCTTGTTCCTTGTGATTATTTGAGATCAGTATTACAACAGAAGCCCTTGCTTTTCTCTTCGACAGTTCCTGTCTGTGGCTTATTATTTTATTTATCCTTTACTTTTGGTGTTTTCTTCTTCCTTCCTCTCCCCTTCTGTCTCTAATCACCTAGTTCACAATTCTCAGGGGAGATTTTTCAGGTGTCGATTCAGCGTATGCAGTGAGGTGGGGAAGTAGCGGGTTGTACTGGCATGTAGGAGATTGTGCACATTTCCACCAAGCGCTGCACCACCGAGGCCTGTGAATCACAGAGGGGACGATCGCTAAGGCTAATGTTGTGTTAAAATCTTGTGGCCTCACTTGACTCGGCTGCCATTTCAGTGGGTGGCACGAAATCTCACTTGATAAATTTCCAAACCTTTCTCATTTGGGCAGTATTCAACAGCAGTGTTTTTTCTTCCATTCCAAAGGTCACAGGTTGGCTGCCCTTTGAGCCAAAGCAGGCCTTCAGATATGTTTTACTCAGACTAAACAGTAAAAAGAACTTTTTTTGGCCGGGCGTGGTGGCACACGCTTGTAATCCCAGTACTTGGGAGGCTGAGACAGGAGGATCCGGGTTCATGGCCAGCCTCAGCTACTTAGTGAGGCTCTCTACAACTTAGTGAGACCCTGTTTCAAAATAAAGAATAAAAAATAGGGCTGGGGGTATAGCTCGGAGGTAGAATGCCCCTGCGTTTAATC
Source organism: Glis glis (assembly GCA_004027185.1). Taxonomy (NCBI): domain Eukaryota; kingdom Metazoa; phylum Chordata; class Mammalia; order Rodentia; family Gliridae; genus Glis; species Glis glis. The sequence goes on along the minus strand of PVJS01006570.1, from coordinate 11,465 downwards.
CCCCCCAATTTTCTTTTTGGTACTGGGGATGGAACCCAGGGGCATTCTACCTCCGAGCTATAGCCCCAGCCCTTTTTATTTTTTATTTTGAAACAGGATCTTGCTAAATTGCTGAGGCTGATCTTGAACCTGTGATCCTTCTGTCTCAGCCTCCCATGTACTGGGGTTACAGGCCTGCACCACCACGCCTGGCTGCACAGTCAAAAATTTTAAAAGTTGTCAAATGAAGATATCTGGAGATTTCATATAATGCGCACGTTTTTCAGCCTTCCATAAATATAAACATAAACAAAAAAGAAGGTTGGGCAATACTAAGACTGATCTACTCATTTCTTCAGGTTCTTGGTGAGTGGATGTTGAGTTTGTGATTCCTCGACTCCGATATTTTTCCTGGTCAACTGATCCTCCGTAACCCTTTCAGCACTTCAGGGTTCAGGGAAGTGAAGGCAAGTGAGGAGAACTGTGATCTGGGGATTGCATTACTTAAAAACCCTAGTCTCCTATTGCCATCATTATCACGTATACCAGTCACCTCCTACTTATGCCTACTTTACACACCTGGAAGAAAGTAATCAGAAAAATTAAAATGGGGGCTGTTGTTCTCCACAATGTCCTCCAGATGGCAGTATTGGACTGGTATTGTCTCAGCTATTCTCCAATCCAGCTGCCTTCGAATTTTTAATTATATAATTTTTCAGTGGGGAAATAATTTTTTGCTTCTAAATTCACTATAGGTATTTTTCAATAATGACAAATTTATTGGTAAACAGGTACAGTCCATAGAGGTGTCATTTTTAAAAGAACAAAATGATGATTTTCTTTCCTGTCCTTGCAGCTTCATGAATTGATAGTAGAAACGGAGCATATTGCAACGTGTAATTGTCACGATCACGCGGGCTGCTCATTTAGAGTTTGCGTGTGCACAAGCATTTAGCAGCCGCATCTGCAGTGCACACTGGAAAAATTGCCCTTTCCCCGGACAGTCTGAAACATCAACTCTTTCTCATCCAGAGCAATTTTGTTATTTTGCGTTGCTCATAATGGATGTTACGCAGCAATGTGGGAGGCAGGGGAGCAGGACACAGTCTGCATGACAAGGTGGGGGCTTTTAGAGAGATCCATGTGCATCAGTGAGCAAATGTGGGCTCCGTGCCGGCCTCCTGCACACACAAGGCGAGTGCGCGCTGGGCAGGGGAAGTTGTGTGTGTTAATTAGATTAATGGCTCGAGCACAGATCCATTTCAGAATAGCTAATTAAATATTTCGTCTTGAGTTATTCTGTGTAATTTGCTTTAGTGGGAGACAGATACATATTAAGTATTCAATTGTATCTTTAAGCACAACCCACTAATATTTCCCTTTGGTTTTGGTGCTGTGGGCTTTGGACGGACGCACCTTCTCTCAGTGCTGGTTAATCCACTTGACAGAGGAGCCTGAAGCCATTCTCATTTATCAAAGCCTGGTCAATTACATCTTGGACCAACCCAAGGAGAAGTTGAGCCTTCTTTTTATTTATTTTTTTTGCGGTACCGGGGATTGAACTCAGGGGCGTTCTACCTCCGCACTACACCCCCGGCCCTATTTTTTATACTTTATTTTGAAACCAGGTCTCACGAAGTTGCAGAGGGCTTCACTAAGGAGAGAGAGAGAGAGAGAGAGAGAGAGAGAGAGAGAGAGAAAGAGCTGAGGCTGGCCGCGAACCCGGATCCTCCGGTCTCCGCCTCCCAAAGTACTGGGATTACAAGCGTGGGCCACCACGCCCGGCGTAAATTGATCCTTCTTATCTCTAGCCCCTGATCACATCCTAAAATGTTAAACTTGGAAGAATCCAGGAAGGCTTCTCTCTCCCCTCCAGTGCTCAGCTGTCACGGTCTCCTTCCAGACCAGCTCTCCAGGCCTGCAGGAGCTGCTCAGCGATGGGACTGTCGCAGATGGTTTTGTGTCAACACCAAGATGGCCCCATGGAAGGACGGAGCTGACTGTTGGGGTGCTTTCCCTTGCAGCGAGTCAAGGGGAGCTCAGTGCTGGGAAAGGCATCCGGACAGGTGGGCAGGACTGCACAGGTGGCGGCTTCTCATCAGCCCTCCAGGCAGGGGCTGCAATCGAATCAGAAATGTACCTGAAGCATGCGTGGTGGCACACGCCTATAATCCCAGTACTTGGGAGGCTGAGACAGGAGGATCCCAGGTTGGAGGCCAGCCTCAGCAACTTCAACTTTGAGGCTCTCAGCAACTTAGCGAGACCCTGTTTCAAATAAAAATATAGGGCTAGGGGTGTAACCTGGAGGTAGAATACCCCTGGGTTCCATCCCCAGTACCACACACATACAAAATAAATTAAATAAATAAATAAGAAAGAAAGATAGAAAGAAGAAAGAAAGAAAGAAAGAAAGAAAGAAAGAAAGAAGAAAGAAATACAGGAAAGAAAGAAAGAAAAGCAAGCAAGAAAAAAATGCAAACCTTCGGGGACTTCTCCAAACACCTTAGCCCAGTGCACATTCTCCCCCACCCAGCTGTATTATTGTGAGAAAGACAAACTTACTTGTCCCGGGCCCTGCCTCCTCCTCGCTGCTAAATTCAATGCCCTTGAGGGGGCTTCTGGTTCCAGCCGGGCACCGGCCATTTCAGCTGTGCGCTTTGCTCTCAGGAGTCTCCCTGCTGTGTGAGCCAGGGGCCCGCAGAGTGGGAGAAACAGCCCATCCCTGGGCAGGGGTCCTTCTCACGCATGCCGACCCCGGCCCCCCACCTGCCCTTCTGTTCCTCCCCACCATCTGTCTCTCTTCTGGGTCTCTTGGGACCCACAGGAAGTCTGGATGTCTTTCACCGAGACTTCCTGGAGCCCTCTGTCTCCACAGAATTTTTGTCCATCTGAAGGCCTCCAGCTCGTAGCTCCACCCCATTAGAGGTCACTTGAAAGATTCCCCCAACATGACATGAGCGAGGCCCTGGGTTCAACCCCCGGTGCACCCCAAAAAGAATTTTTTTTGTATTAGGGATTGAACCCAGAGGCGTTCTACCTCTGAGCTACACCCCCATCCCTTTTAAATTTTTTTAATTTTAATTTTAATTTTTATGTGTATTTATTTTTTTGGCACTGGGGCTTGAGCCCAGGGACATTCTACCTCCATGGTACACCCCCACCACTATTTTATTTTTATTTTGAAACGGGTTCACTAGGTCAATGAGAGTCTCACTATTTGCTGAGGCTGTCCTCAAACCTGCCATCCTCCTGTCTCAGCCTCCCAAGTACTGGGATTACCAACATGCCCGCTTACATACATACATATGTATGTACACACACACACACACACACACACACACACACACACACACACACAGTATTGCTAAGCTACTGAGGCTGGTCTCAAACCTGCAATCCACCTGTCTCAGCCTCCCAATGCCTGGCTCCAAAAAAGAATTTAAAAGATTCTTCTGATGGAAGTGGGGCCTGACTATCTTTCTGTCCAGGTTTTCAGAGGCTTTACCTCTGGGTAAAGGGAATCTGAGTAAGGGAAAATACGTGTCCACCTTTTCTGGAACGTTTAGAATCTGACAACCTTTCCAGTTCCAAGGAAAATCTCAAGACAAGTCGCTTTTTACACATAGCATACATTTCCACCACTCTTGCCTTTGGCTAATAGGATCTTGTTATGGGAAGCACCAGGTCTGTTTTGTACCTTAGGACAATCTCGTCTCACCTCGGGTGTGGAAGTCCTGTGTCAAACCCAGCTGCCCTGTCAGAGTGCTCCGGTGTGACTGACAGCGTTTGCAAAGGCTGAATTGGCCTGCGGGATTGCAGGCACAGGAAGGGAAGAGACCAGTGGGAAGATGTCCTGGGGGTTTAGACTTGGAGATTCTTAGGGCACAATAGTTGTTCTTTATTTTATTGTTGTGTTTTTAAAAAAATATTTATTTATTATTTATTTATTTATTTATTTATTTTTGTGGCACTGGGAATGGAACCCAGGGGCATTCTACCTCCGAGCTACACCCCCAGCCCTATTTTATTCTTTTATTTGGAAACAGGGTCTCACTAAGTTGCGGAGGGCCTCACTAAGTAGCTGAGGCTGGCCGTGAACCCAGATCCTCCTGTCTCAGCCTCCCAAGTACTGGGATTACAAATGTGGGCCACCATGCCTGGCTTTTTTTTTTTTTTTTTTGAGACAGCGTCTTGCTAAATTGCCGAGGCTGGCTTTGAACTTGTGATCTTCCTGTCTCAGCCTCCTGAGTCCCTGGGATTACAGGCATGTACCACTGTACCTGGATAGAATAGATGTTTTCTGAGAAGAGGAAAAGAAGGATGGTGTTCCAGGTAGAGGAAATAGTATATGCAAAGATGTGGAAATAAAAAACGACCTACATGTGGCTTCCTTTGCTGCGAGGCTCTGCTACATTTCTGCCTGTTTTTGGAAGTGTCACTATCATCTGGGGCCCTGGTGACTTTTACTGTTGTTGGTTCTCTCTCTCTCTTTCTCTCTCTCTCCTCTGTTTCTTATGCTGGGGATCAAACCCAGGGCTTCACACATGCTAGGCAAGTGCTCTACCACTGAGCCACCCGCAGCCGCTGCCTGTGTACAGGACATGACTGGAGACCCCTAGGGACTGGTTGCATCCTTCCCCATGTCCCACCCAGGCCCAGGGTGGAGCTCTGTAACCTCTCAGACCCTGACCTCCTGTAGGGGAATAGGATGAATGTCATAAACCTGCAGGTTGCCAGCTTCTTGCCGATTCTGTAGCAAAGGAAAATATGTTCCTTCCTAGAATGTAAAAAGTGGGGGAAAAAAAATGCCCAAGTCTCTTTTGTTGGAAAACAAAGGGAAATTTGTTTAAATATTACGCTGCCTTTTCAGCATGTAAAGTGTTGTTTTTCTGCAAAATGGGGTTTTTAATAATTGATAAGCTTTTGAGAATACCACATGGTACCAACTCTGAGTCGTTGAGCTGAGTTCAAAGGCTTGTATAAATATTTCTAAAGGAGGGCCGCATTAAAGAGTCCAGTTTCCTGCTTCGCGCCTCAACTTTATTTACACATAAATCTTGGGAAGAGTCCCGCTTCTCAACTTCACTTTCCTCCAGACTCCAATGCTGGCCTTTTTATGGACTGAAAATCTGGCGATTTGTATTCCTCCGGTATGGTCGACAATAAAGCCATCCTCATTACGGAATAAAATTTAAAACCATCTCCCAATTGTGCAGTTGATGTGAATGAAATCTATTATGTTTGCCTTACTATATTGTAATCAGTGATAGATGGCAAGGGGAGTTTTGAGGACTCTGGGGACTTTGACACTTGGCATGCTAAGTGGAGCCGCAGCACGCCGCCATCTATCATTAGGGGAAGCGGGAAGGTCCGCGGGACTGGTGCTGTCACACGCCCTGAACGCGGGGGCTCCTGTTTGCTCAGACTAATCATGTGATGCCTTCGAAGCGGTAGGTCAGAGAGGTTTGAATTTGTTGAGAAAAGTCAGATTGCTTCATTTGTAGACGTCTCTTTAAGGGAAGTATTTCTGTGTGTGTGTGTGTGTGTGTGTGTGTGTGTGTGTGTTTGTGGCGCAGTCATCTTAACCACATGGATCGCCTGATTTTGGTTCATCATTTTGATCAAGTGTGCGGATGTGTGAGCTCACCTGTCTTCTGTGTGTCTCCTAGTCCTGTACAAACGCAGCCGTGTGGATGGACAGCTGTGGACTCTTGCTTTTTCTGCCTCTCTCTTTAGAATTGGAGAGCAGTTGTCTTTCCCCGGGCTTTGGCGACCTTCTGGTTTGCCTTGCTCTCTCGGTTTTTCCTGATTCCTGCTTGGGGAGGGGATGTGGTAAGCAAGGACTGGCCTACATTTCTAACATGTTTCCTGTCCCCAGGCCCACTACTGTCCTTAATTAAGCCACAAGACATCGCTGGGGTGGGAGCAGTTAATAATCATCTCTTTTGGATTGCCCGAAGTATACTTGGCTCAAAATAAAATACGGCTGAGGGTACATTTTTCCCCAAGAGCATGGAATTACAGAAATATTGTGCTGAGCAGGGCTCAAAGCATCAAGTTATTTGAAGATTTGCGTGTGGTTTTTCTCCAGCCAGTCACAGGGAGGGGTTGGTGGATAATTTAGAATTTAGACGCTGGGTGGGCCTTCTCTGGTACATTTGTGGCTTAAGTGCCTGGTGGTGATGTAGACCAGGAAACCTCCTGCAGAATGTGCAAAAACATTCCTCATGGTGCAAAGGTGCAGGTGAAAAACACAGCAGCTACATTTTTAACTCTCTTGTTTTTCCAAAAATAGTCTTATTAGCTCATAAAATAAGGATGTTTTCAAGGGCTACTACATATAGTCCTTGAAAAATTAGACTCAGCAGATAAACTGAAGTCTTATATGGGGTCATTTTGTTGTTGTTTTAAACAAGGTATTAACATACGGGATTTGGAAAGAATTCTTAAAAGAGAACATTGGTAAAGAGCTAAACTTCTCTTTGCTTCTTATAGGATCTTCTTTTTTATTCATTTCCAAATAAGTCAAGAAAAATTTGCAGTTGTTTTCAAACAACATATACATTAATTCATTGGGCCCTAGTTTCTTTTTCTCAAATGTTTGCCAAATTTGCACTTTATGTAGTACATTTGTGTGTGTGTGTGTGTGTGTGTGTGTGTGTGTGTGTTACCAGGGATTGAACCCAAGATCATTCTACCTCCAAGCTACATCCCCAGTCCTATTTTTTATTCTTTATTTTGAAACAGAGTCTCACTAAGTTGCAGAGGGCTTCATGAAGTAGCTGAGGCTGGCCTTGCACCTGCTGTCCCAGCCTCCCAGTTACTGGGATGACAAGCGTGTGCCACCACACCTGGCTATGTGGTACATATTTTAATAACTTACATATAAACAGGCCTTGGCAGGCACCCGAGTGACTGAGCAAATCCTTGGCCAAGATCCCATGCTTATTCTCTTGTGGGTTCTTTTTTTGGGTGTGGTACTGGGGATTGGACCCATGGGTATTTTGCCTCTGAGTTACACACCCAGACCTATTTTATTTTATTTTACAACAGGGTGTCACTAAGTTGCCGAGGGCCTTGTGAAGCTGCTAGGCTGACTTCGAGTCTGTGATCCTCCTGTCTCAGCCTCCTAAGTAGTAGGATTACAGGTGTGTGCCACCACGCCTGGCATGTGGGTTATTTTGAATCATATTTATATCTCCTTTTGGTGACATCTTTTTAACGTGGCCCATCATTTTGTGTCTCTAAATATACAGTGAATTTCTTATGTGGCAAATCTCTGGAAGATTATCTTCTAAAATATGGTTGATTTGACAAATGCCTTGTAAATATTTAGAATTATAAGATCTGATCACAAATAAATGACTGGTTCTAACTCCCTGATGAATGTGCTTATGAAAATCAATTACTCCTGTCTACCCCCTACCCGTACCCAAGGCTGTGCTTCTTATTTCTGTCTTTGTTACCTGATAGCTAATAGAGTCTAATTCTCTTTTAAATTATTCATTGTCAATTTGAAGGGTGTGTTGTCACTAACTTCTATGAAGCAGCCTCTCACCTAAGTCAAATACAGTTGGATGAGCAACTTGCTTCAGGAACACACAGGAAGAAGTCAGAAGGGGGATAAAAAGAATTAACACCTGCCGGCTTCCATCTCTATGCTAAGCACTTTGCAAAGTTTTTTCAGTCCTCTTCCACAATGACTCTGAAAAGCTGATATCAGCTGCAAGCAGTGAGCCTCACGTTCAGCCTTTCTTTCACCCATGGTGGTATGGTGAGATACAGAATTTTCCCTGAAGAGCTCAGGGTTGATACAGTTAAGTCATGAGGGTTGTAATCTCATCAATGGATAAATCCATTGTAATGGGTTTTCCTGGGAGGTAACCTCGGCCAGTGGGTGTGTCTGGAGAAGGTGGGTCCCTGGGGGTGTGGCTTTATGGACTGTGCTTGCGTCTTTGAATCCCCTTGCTTGCTTGCTCTCTCTTGCTTCTGGCCTCCATGGTGTGAGAGCAGAGCCCTTGCTCTCTCCCTCTCTCTGCTTCCCTGTGCCATGCCCTGAGATGCGCAGACACCGGCTTCACCTGGACCAAACCTGGAATCTCCAAAAAAAAAACAAAAACTGTGAGCAAATAAATATTCCTTCCTCTAGGTCGTGTGGTCAGTTGCTTTGGATTATAGCAATGTTGACCGAGACAGAGGGCTACCCAGTAGCAGAGATGAGATTTGAACCAGTGAAATATGGCTTTGGAATATAATCAAGAGGATTTAGCAGGTGTGGAAAGATAGGAGCGACAAGGGCAGGTTGAAGATCATAAATTCCACTTACTCAGTAATGAGCAATTTGTTAAAACACATGTTAGAACATGCATTCACCTGTCATACACAAAAACACAAGACTCATCTCAGGACACAGGAGAAAAACAGCAGCCTTGTAGCTCAGATAGAGAAGGTGTGGAAGTCTAATGGTGAAGTCCCGGGGAACCTCACAGTGGGAGCTGACAGCTGTAGGCCAACCCCTAGGCACAGTGACATATTTGTCCCTGGGGCCCCCAGAGCCCCATCTGCCTACCTTCCACTCTGAGGAGCTCCTACAATGGGCCATGCTCTCCTCTCCTGGGCAGCGCTGCTTCCGCCCCACAGAGAGCAGTTGTGCTGACCACCCTCCGCCAGCATGCCTCCAGCGCTGAGACCCAGAGCAGGTGGGTGTTCCAGGAAGACTCACCTGCTGCTTTCCAACACAGAGCTCTGATTGACATCCTAATCTTCTGGGAATGTGAGTAATACCTTAAACCCAGGCAGAGCCTAGATGGCCCACAGGCCTGAAGGGAGAGAATGAGAGCAGAGAGGAGTCCACGAAATGAATCCATGAATGTTTTACTGCAAGCTGCAGGCTTTGCACACATCCCTCCAGAGTCCCAGAACAGGACCCTCGATGAAAATGCACGTTCAATAAACATCTGAGGAAACAGCGAATAGGATGAAGGATGGAAAGCATTCCATCAACTAGCATAACTTTGTGTCACATCAAGGGTAATTCTCCATGTTCTAAACATTCCAGCATTGTCCTCCGTTCAGTCCAGCCTGGAAGTCCAGTCTTCCTCACAGGCTCCTGGGTCCCTGTGTCACCTGTAGCCTCTGCTCTGCTTGGCTGTGGCTGGGTTTGTGCAGCTCGGAAGGCAGGACGTGGCTCGGATTACCTGGTCATGGGAATATTTGCCTCCTGGTCTCTGAGTTTTCAATGAATTGCTCTTCTTCCCATGTGACAGGTCCTCCCTTCCTTTACAAAACCCCACTCTAGTTGGTTTGGTTTCTGTGCGTGGAAAAACACACACTCGGAAGAGATCCTTTCAAAACTAAATTGGAAACGATGCCTAAAAATCATCTCAAAGACTCCTCTGGAGCCGGTAGCTTTCTCTAAAATTTGTTCAGCTGCTAAGGGAAGCGGACTCCAGCTCAGCTGAGTGTTGGTATAAGTGCACTCTGTTTAGAAAAGCAAATCTGCATTTATCTCCTAATTGGATGTTGCTGTGAAAATACAAGGCCCTGGCAGAGACAACACACGCATCCCTCCTCCTTCCTCAGTCCCTCTTTGCACTCTGAGCTGTTTCCATGTCCTGTTTCAGCTTGGGGAGGGCACATTCCCCCCGAGGAAGTGGCAACTCCGTGAACAAAGTGTAAACCCAATGCAATTAGAACCAGCTCTTCTTCTTCTTCTTCCTTTTTTTTTTTTGTACTAGAGATTGAACTCAGGGGCATTCTAATCCCGAGCTACACCTCCAGGCTTTTAGTTTTTGTTTTGAAATAGGGTCTTGCTATATTGCTGAGAGTCTTGCTACTTTGTGGAAGCTAGTCTGGAACCTGTGATCCTTCTGTCTCAGCCTCAGGCATGTGCCACCATGCCTGTCTTGAACCAGTTCTTCTTAGCTCCCTGAAAGCTAGATTTAAAAACTGCACACAGATGCAGAAACCAAGAAGCAAAACAGTAAAAAATGCAAAACCTCTATGAAGTAGGACAACAGAATCCTCATGTTGGATCCCAACAACTCGGGCTTTTCTGAAGTGCCTGAGCCCCACTTGAGGAATTCCACTGGCGCTGCGGGAGAAGCAACCAAAATGATTGGTGAGGCCCGCAGAGCTGGGGACGTGTCCAGTGCGTGGGACAACGTCATGACCTTGGGCCGAAGCTTGATTTCACGTCTCCCTTTGCACACTTCACACATCTGTCAAAGATGCATAATAACCATCCTCATCTCATGGGGAGGGGGCTGAGGATTAATTAATAAGTGATTGTAAATTACTTGGTGCTCCTTGGGGGACACGCATTCTTGAAGTGCAAAGAATTGTTATTATCGTGCAATTCAGCTGGCTCAGAAGCAATAATGACTTCGGGGAGGCTGCTGGAACGCACGCTGCCATCTCTCCAGGCTGTGATCTCTCCCACGAAGGTTGAGGATCTATCTGGTGCTTTATTGCCCCTTTCAACCCTGGTATAAAACAGGGAACTTACCCTGCCCCTCTAACATGTCTGCCCCGTTGATGGCATTTGATTCCCTAAATTATGAAAACGGAGGTCCTCCTCAACTCAGACTGGAAATTCACAACGGGGCGGAGTGGCGTTTCACAGGGATGATTCCCAGAGCACCAGCCCACAAGATGCACAAAACCTGAAGGGCTCTGTGGCTGCCTAACTTGTGGGGTGCTGCACACAAGGAAAATCCAATTTTCCTTGAGGAGATTAACAGTCTGCTCCATGCAGTGAAGTCGGGTAAGGGGCTTAAAAAACACATGGAACCTTTTTTTTACCTTACTTTTCCCCCAAGTTGTTTGATATATTTGTAGCTGTTTGCAAAAGTTGCAATCATTCTGCTTGGGAATGTGCATCCCGTTGGAACTCGACTTTGTGGCTCCTCTTATCAGTAGGTGGGAACTGTTTCTCTATCCTTTGCATCTGGGCAGAACTTGTGATTTGCTTTGGACAGTAGGATGTGATGGAAATGATAGGATACCAGGTACGAGCCTGGACTCAAGAGGTCTTGCAGCTTCTGTTCATGCCCTGGGAACCCTGCCAGCTTCCATGGGAATAAACCCTGGGAAATTTGCTGGAAGATGTGGTCCAGCTTCCCCGCTCCCCCCAGAAACCCAGAGAGGTCCCACGAAGCATAGCCACCTGACTTATTGGATGCTAACCGTGGACACGTGAGACACACCCGCTGACCCAGAGAATCGTGATCCAAATAACTGTTTTTTGTTTAAACCACTGAGTTTTGAGTGGGTTGCTTTGCAGTTAGAAATTAATGATACAATCGTGGCATCATTTATTAAATTGGGATTCCATTTCATAGTCCCAGGTGTGTGAATTGGGATTATTTTTTTTTTTTTTTTTTTTTTTTTTTTTTTTTTTAATTTTTTTTTTTTTTTTTTTTTTTTTTTTTTTTTTTTTTTTTTTTTTTTTTTTTTTTTTTTGTTTTTTTTATTTTTGTTTTTTT